>PVKA01009271.1:0-45979 GCA_004027165.1 Ctenomys sociabilis | reverse complement strand
TATACTAATAGTGTTTAGACAAGATATCAACGAAGACAACAATATGCAATGTATTGATTACTGTAACTGTTCTACTAACCTGTTTTGAAACTATCTCATTGCTATTTCCTTCTCAATAAAATTAATAAGCAAAACAAAACAAAAAGAAAGGATGCAGCCTAACAGAATCCTCTAGAAAACACAAGTATATTGTCTATCCCAACTTTGCTTTTTTTTTTTTGTATTTTTGGTCCTGCTTTTATCTTTTTTATTATTTATTTATTTAAACGTATTTGATTTTTGCAGGGTCTCACTATGTAGCTCAGACTCATGGTGGTCTTCCCCTTTCGGTCTCCCCAGTGCTGGGCTTATAGGCAAGCACTACTACACCTGGACTCTGGCTGGCTCAGCCTGCCCTGGGGGCAGAGCTGGCATAGCATGTGTTGCCAGGGATCCAACCTCTATCTCTGCACTTACCTAGGCATGCGGAAGTAGGTGCTTTAGTCTGCTGAGCTATCTCGCAGACCCCGTACCTTGTGTAAAATTTTTAAAAATTTAGTAGTATATATTCATAAGTGAAGAAAGAGGAATTGATTCACCCTTTTGTTTTTGTAGTTGAATTTTGATTGTACAGTGAGAAACCTGTGTGTCCTATACTGTGGAGGAAGAAGTCATCATAAAACCTTCCTTATATGACCCATCTTTAAAAGCAAACACATTAATTTATCTAAAGGATGACAATTAGTAACACTAGAGAAATTAGCCCATAATCTGGATGGAGCCAATTAATATCACCAAATAAAGTCTGAAAATTATGAAAAGTTTGTCTGAATAGTTTGGGCCACAAGGAAGCTTTGTGGGTTGAGTTGAACCAAATAGGAAGAAGTTATCATAGCTTATATCGTCTTGGAGGCCACCACAAGGCCTCCCACCATTTAAGTGGGATGTCGAAATCAAGCAACTATTTAAACCCTTTGCTTTTAGATTGTACACCAAACCTCTATCTGTTTGTAAAATATCAAAGCTTTTTCTACACCAATTAAATTTCAGACTGTAGAGCAAGCAATCGACCTTATTAGGTCTCAAAAGAAATCCTTAATCTTTTTAAAGAATCCTATTGTAAATCTTAGGAACATGATTTTTTAAAGCAACTGTTTTTATCTTTAGAATATAAATAGCCTTTTAAATTAATCATCTTAATAAGAAAATGAAAGTGCTTCTCTTTTAGTGTCAATTGTAGTGGAAAGAGAGAGCCACTTTATTTCCTGCTTCCCTATGAGGCTGTATTCCTAGTCAAATGGCCCTTTGTATCGCTCCAGTTCAGCAGTGCAGCACCTTTGTAGCTCCCCTACCCAGAGGCCATCTGAACTTGCCTTTAAAAGGCCCTTTAAAATGTTTTTCTTTAACTAATTAATTTATATTTTAACCCATTATTTCTTTCTTAAATATTTATATTTTTAAAATTTTTCTCAAAGAAGAAATGGTCAGTTGAGTGACATGAGAGTCTGGAGTGATTTGAAGAATACTTTGAGCAAATCCAACTGTAACTGATTTTCCCTGTATAATCAGCATTGTTGACACCAGAGAAACCCGGAGACCTCTTTGTTCTTTGTATAGAAGCCCGGCTTCTGGTCTCTGCTTTGACTCTACTGCCTCAGAGCTGGGCAAGCTGTTAGTACTGCGAATGGGCTGCCTCACCCACATTCACCTCCCCACATGGTGGGGGAACGCTGTGCACAGCGGTTGTGTGCGCCCACTGTCACTCTGGCTCTGACCACTAGAAGTTTTGTTTTTGCTGAGGTATAAATATAAGCACAGATTCGCAGTGCCTAAAACATACACAGCCAACAGCAGAGCCGTGGCGTGCCGTAGTCATGACCCTTCTGCTTATCCCCAAGGCTGTAGTTGGTGGCACCTGCCAACCTTCATGGCTTGTCAGGGTGCATGAGTGTGCAGGCGGCTGGGGAATCCCAGCTGGACCTGCCAGAGCACACTCCCCAGCAGCTCCTCCACCCTGCTGCCTGAACTAACTGCTTGCCATTTAAAATATTTTTTTCCGTTTTTATCTAATTGAGCAAAATGGTACTCCATGCTAAGTCCTTTCTGATAATCTTAGAAAATAATTTAATTACAGGAACCAAGAAAACAATAAACATTTTTACATACGTCTATAAACATCAGTGGTTCTTTAAACTATTTGTTCCAGTTTTATTTCTCTCTTGGTTTCTCTTCAAGTTTAATTTTCTCTCTGATATTAGTGACAAGTTTCTGGCCCTAGTAAACCCATTTCTGTTCCTAATGAGCCCTTTTCTGGTTGTAAGGGGCCTCCAAACCATGTTTATACCTGCTGTGCCAGTGTCAATGCATGCCTCTATTGAATACTGACTCAAACCACTTCAATTCCCTCCTCTTTTTCTCTCTCTCCGGAAGTGCTCCTATTGCCCCCTTTATCTTGCCAGGTGTCCTGCTGGGGTGTCAAGTGTTGGACTCCTTTTTGGCTAAATGTACCCCAGGGAGAAAAGGTGGCAGGAATGAACAAAAGGTGGACAAGAAGACAAGTTGGGTCAGGGGGTGGCCTGTCGCTGCCTGGAAAACAACTCCCAGAACAGCAGGAGGAAAATTTATTTATGCCTTTTCAAAGTTGGTGTCAAGTGACACAAGTTGTCTAGAGGCTAATAGCTGACACTGACCAGGCAGGATGCTTTTCTCAAGACTGCGGTAGCTTGATTGTTTTAGGCCTGATCCTTCTCTGACACATTCGACCAATTTCCAGCTTCAGGGCCTCCCAACAGCTATGAACAATTATATGCCAAACATTTGCACAAGCTAGAGGAAATGAATAAGCTCCTAGAAATAATTATTGATGAAGAACTAAAAAATATGAACTGTTGAACTTCAGTGATGTGAAATTTCTCGTTAATGAAGGGCTCAATACCTGACCATTTTACTGTTAAATTCTACAAACACAGAAGGTAGAGTCAGTGGCAATCAATGTTTTTCCAAACAATTCAAGAGGAAACAATGGTTACAAACTTGACAATATAGCAATATAATAGTAATAACCATTGTTAATGTCCTATATCTTGTTTTGAGATTCTGTATCATTTTTATTGTTTTTTATTATTCATATATATTATTCATATATATGTATATTTAATACATTTTGTACAGGGTTTGGCTGTGCAGCTGGGACTCATAGTGAGCCTCCTGTTTTCAGCCTCCCCAGTGCTGTGGGCACAGGTGTGTCCCTTCATACCCAGTCTTGGTGGCTGCCCAGGGGCAGGGCTGGCATGGCATGTTGTGCCAGGGATCAAACCCTGGTCCCTATGCTTTCCTAAGCGAGCACTAGGTCTGCTGAGCTATCTCACCAGCCCATTCTCCTTAAAATAAAAGAAAGATATAAGCAAAGAAATTTAAAGCTCAATATCTTCCTGAATATACATGTAAAAATCCTGAAGAATATCAGAAAGCTGAATTCAACAGTACATAGGATTATATCCCAGAGATGAAATCATGGTACAACGTATATAAGTCATATATGTTGTCATATATAAGTACAACACATGTATAAGTCAATAACTGTAATGCAGAATACTAACAGAATAAAATCTAATGGTCACATTTTCTTCTCAAAAGATACATAAATATATTTAACAAAATTCATGACCAAATCTAATAGGTATAAAGTATAACAAAACTTAATCAAGATCATGAATAACCATATTCATGCTCAAATATGAAGATGTTCTGTAAAATTAGGAATAAGACAATAATATCTCCTTTCTAGATGTCTTAGTAAAATTAGAAAAGAAAAAGAAAAAAAAGCACGCATATTAGAAATAAATCAGTAAAAATATGTTTGCTGATAATATGATCTTATATATAGGAAAACTTAGAGTCCATAAGAAAGATTAGAACTAATTCACAAGTTTAATAAAGTTGCATAATACAAAGCTAATATTACTAGCAATGCCATGCCTATAGGTTGTCATACACTAATAACAAACCATACGTAAAAATATTAAGAAATAAGGGCCAGGCAGATATCTCAGAAGATTAAAGCACCTGTTTAGGCAGATGCAGGGGTGGAGGTTAGATCCCTGGCCTGCAGGACAGTCTGTCCTTGCTTCTGGGGTTTGCTGAGAAGGCAATTGAGACTGGGTGTGGTGGTGTATGCCTATAATGCCAGCCCCTGGAAAGCTGAAAACAGGGAAATCAGTACTATTCAGATCTGTGTAGTGAGACCCTGCAGACCCTGTAAGGCCTATCACTAAATACAAAAAATTAATAAATAAATAAAATTAAAAAAAATAAGAATGGACACCATTTACAATACTTTCAAGAAATAATACTTACGAAGAAATTTATATAAGAAAATGAAATATCAATGTGCTGGTCTGTCTAGCTATGCACCTTCTTAGGCAGAAGCAGGGATGGCATTTGATCCCCAATATGCAGTGCTGGCCCCAAAACCCAGGGGCCACTGAGACAGTGATTGAGACTGGGCGTGGTGGTGCACACCTGTAACTCCAGCATTTGGGAGGCTGAAAACAGGAGGATCACTACGAGTGCAGTCTGTGTAATGAGACCCTGTAGACCCTGTACTAGATACATTAAAAAAATCAATATGCTAAAAACCATGAAATTGATAAAAGTTAGTAAAAGCAAATAAATAGAAGGATATTCTGTGCACATGAACTGTAAGATTTAATATTACTTTGACCATGTACAACTATTCAATAATCTATAGTCAACTTGATCACTATCAAAATTTCACTAACATTCTTTAACAGAAATAGAAAAATCTACCCTCAAATCCATATGGAATTAAAAATACGCAGACTGACTAATGCAATCTGAAGGAAAAAGAAAAATGCTGCAAGCAATGTTAAAATGCTTCTGCACAGTGAAAGAAAGAGGCATCAGAGTACAAAGACAACATTTGAAATGAGGAAAGTATTTCCAACATTTGATAAACAGCTAATATCCAAGTACATACATTTCTCTTACTGCTCAATTGTAAGAAAGTTGATAATTCAATGAAAATACAAGATTCAATATTTTTCTGTAGAGCAGACAGGCAAATGGCCAACAGGTCTATGAAGAATGGTCAGCATTCCTTGTCCTGAGGAAATGCAATCAAAATCATGAAGAACTACCAATTCACATCAGTGAGAAGGCAAAGTTTAACAAGTGTTGGTCAGACTAGGGAGCAAAAGGAAAGCTTGTGTACTGTTGGTATGCATAATATGTAATATTACATGTGTGCATAAGATATACACTTAGTATGATATTTAGTACATTTTGTAAATTTTATTTTATATATAATAAATTACCCCAGTTAAAGATAACAATTTTTGAATAAACATTTCACATTCATTTTCCAATGAAATCCTAAAACCTCCATTAAAGATGTATTTCTTTGTATCTTAGGATAGAGTCTATAGGTCTCACTGCATAGATCAGACTTGTAGTGATCCTCCTGTTTATAGTCTCCCAGGTGCTGGGATTATAGGCATGCGCCACCACGCCCACTCTCAGTGTGCCCTGGGAGCAGGCTGGCACAGTAGGCCTGGGGATCCATCTTCCTGCCTCTGTGTTTGCCTAAGCAGATACTATTTGGCCAGCCCAAAGATGTATTTCTGTAATTTTATTTTTTATTTTTTGGCAGAACCAGGGATTGAACTCAGACCCTTGCGCTTGCCAGAGAAGTACTTATTCTACTGGGCCATCTCCCCGGCCCCTCTATAATGCTTTTGAAGAAGTAAATAACATCTTTGAAAGAAGCACTACTAGCTCCAAAGTAGCAGAAACAAAATAATCTAACATGAAGTTTTATTTTCTCTGTGTGTTTATAAATAAAATTGATCAAATGAATATTTGACATTTTTATACAATTATTTATGAATGAATATTTGTCATACACATAAAATATTTTCTCTAAATTTTCCAAGACAGTCTCCAATGTGATAGCAATTAACACATAAACATTTCTCTTATAAAAGCACTGTGCTAGTTAAAGACAAGTGGCATTAAAAAAAAGGAAACCAATTAATTTGATACAAAGTTACTATAAAAATGTCACTACTTGTCAATAGAAGATAAAACTGAAGATTCAATTCATCAAATGATTTTAGATCCAAACACCTCTTTCAGGCACTTGGCAGTTACTTGGGTAAGTGGGTATGTCAAGGGTTCTTAAACATTCAACTGCAAGTATATAAAAATGCTATTTTATGTTCTCACATTCCTGGGGAGAGGGTTCATAATTCTTTTAAGGACAGTGATTTTACAATGTCATTTTTTGATGAAAATTAATTACGCATCATTGACAATGTTTTTGTTTCTATGTACTTCCGTCATACCTCAGTACTTTTAACACTCACTTTCAGAAGCTGGAATTGCTTTGCTGGACTTGCTAGAGCCTATGTAAGAGCCAGATACTTAGAAAGACCCAAAATGAATGAACCATGAATCACTAGCTTATAGCTCCTTGTTTCAAAGCCCCAAGTCATGAAAATAGCCAGGTGTTCCTGCAATAAGAATAAAATATACACATTTATTAGAAAATTTAAACAGTTTGGTTGAGATTTCATGATTTTGTAAACATACAAACGAACTGCCCTTGGAAAGTGACATGTTACCTAGACATCATGGTATGATCTGCTCTGTACAAACTAGATGGCATGAAGTTCTTTCAATTGCCTGATACATGTTCTTCAAATACCTTCTGAGAGATTGTTTCATGGAGGTGTTTTTAGGCATTTCAACTTAAAAATTGAAATTTTATCTGGCTCTTGCAGCCTACATCCAGGTCTTTTATGTACACAGATCAAAAACAAACCTCATTTTTGTTAAGCAGTCATGAGATACATATTTCCCATTACTTTATCTCCTGTTGAGTTCATTAAATCTCCAGAACAAGGAGGTCATGTTTTAATACTAGTTGATTTGGAAACATTATGTATGTTCAAATGCAGTAATTAATATTTCATACTAAAAGATATATTTGAAAGATAGTATGTTTTGATGAAACTAGTTAGGAAGAGAACTATGCAATCTGTTAATGTAAATTAAACTTTACTATTAAATACAATGAATCCACTCTTTCCCATCCTGCAAGATGGTGGGTGAGAAGAAGCCAGACACTAAAGAGAAGAAACCCAAAGCCAACAAGGCTGCTGCCAGTGGTGCTGGTAAAAAGGGTAAGGCGAAGGCAAAGAAGGGGCAGCCCCAGTGCAGCCAAAATCCTGCCTGGTTAGAGGAATTGGTAGATACTCCCGATCTGCGATGTACTACAGGAAGACTTTGTACAAGAGAAAGTACACAGCAGCTAAATCAAAGGTTGAAGAAAAAGGAGGAGAAAGTTCTTGCTATGATTACAAAACCAGTCGGTGGGGACAAGAATGGAGGTATCCGCATAGTTAAGCTTTATAAATCCCTAGAATAATACTACCCTACTGAAGATGTACCCTGAAAGCTCTTGAACCACAGTAAGAAACCCTTCAGTCAGCATGTGTGGAAACTGAGCCAGCATCACTCCTGGCACCATCTTGATCATCCTCACCGGGCGTCACAGAGGCAAGAGAGTGGACTTCCTGAAGCAGCCGGTCAGTGGCTTGCGACTTGTGACTGGGCCACTTAGCCTTAATCGTGTTCCTCTACAAAGAACACACTAGAAATTTGTCATTGTCACCTCTACAAAAATTGATATCAGCCAAGTGAAAATCTCGAAACACATCACTGATACTTGCTTCAAGGAGCAGAAGCTGCAGAAATCCAGACACCAGGAGGGTGAGATCTTTGACATTGAGAAAGAGATACCAGATTTCAGAGCAGCACAAGGTGGATCAGAAAGTGGTGAAGTCACAGATTTTAGCAAAACTCAAAGCTGTTCCTCAGCTCAGGGGCCACCTGCAATCTTTTTTTGCTTTGACGAATGGAATTTATCTTCATAAATGAGTGTTGTAAATTTCTTACAAAGAACTTAGATAACTGATACATAAAAATGCAATGAATCCATAGGAATACTTAGAAATAATAGACAAGCAGTTCTATTTTTCTCCTCTCAATTTTTTTTCTGCTTTGACAGTAGTTAAGCTGTAATTTTAATGCCCAGAAGAAAGGAGCCAAAAGGTTTGATATTTAATATTATCCCTTATTTGGTTCCACTATTGTCTGGACTTCTTAAGAACCATTGCTATTCTGGAATTCTATCTTGAGAACATTTTGTTAATAATACATCATCTGATATGGTGGAGGTTATCCAACCTAACTTTATTAGGTTAACCAGTCAAGTTCACGAAATCTCACTCACTTACCTTTTTACTTTATTGTGGTGGAAAGCTTTAATGTAAAAATAAGCACCTTTCACAGGCAGAAGGCTTATTTCCGACTGGTACATTTTTATTCATATTACAGTCTGGGAAGTGGGAACTACGGGGTCACGTGCCATAGTACCAACAAGTTTTGAACCAGATAAGTGAGAAACATGGGAAAAGAAATAATCGTAACCTCCTACAAGGTGCTAAAGTGTAATTAAAGAGAGAAAAAGAACGACTTTTTCTTTTAACACCAATTTCTGCTTTTCACAGACAAATCCTTTAGAACTAGGAAAACTTCAACACAAATATAATGCTAAAAAGCACAAAAGCCACTCTCTACCGATCCTTTAAAACTATATAGACAATACACAAAGGCCTAGAGAAACTAAAAGTACAGACTTACCAAAAGTGCAATACTTTATCTATAAGGCACCCCGGTACCCCCAATCATTTCAAATAAGCCGCTGAAGTCTGCCTGGCTGTATCTCCCAGCGCAGTTCTTCCCTCACGCCTTAGCAGGCTCAGTAGGCGTGGCTTGTGTGTTCTTCAGTAACAGTTGTGATTCTGGTATACTTTTTTTTTTTTAATTTTTATTTTATTAGACCATGTGTTCAGTATGGGAAATTGGCATTCAGGGCAGGAAGTCCAAGCATGGACATAACAGAGCTTGATTCTTTTGACTCCCTTTCCCACCCACCTGCCTCCTGCCTTCTTTAAATCTCCTTTCACCACTTCATTGTTATTGTTCTTATTACCAGAAGTTCAAAATATGGTATATAATATTTACACTAACGGGGGGGATTTGGAGCCTGCGGGTGACACCTCATAAACCTCTGTACCCGTTCCCCTTTGCCCTCACTTTGCTCCACCCTTCTCTTTTGAAAGGCCCAGCTCCCTGCTCCCTCCAATCAGTGCTTTCTTTTGCTCTCTGTTTATACTTCCTCTTACTCAAAGAAGAGATGCAGTGCAGGATTTGAGCTTGTGCATCTGGTCTACCATATTTACTATTGTATTTTCCAAATGATTCCATTTTCCTACACATTTGCAGCCTCTTTGATCAATTGATTTCTTCTTCAATCTATTCTGAATGAGCTGAAAGCTGTGTATTCTGAAGTGAGAGCCCTCATTTATTGTTTTCCTCCTTAATTAGAATTTTAGTTATTCATAGGCGCTTACTGGATAAAGCTTAAAATTCTTAACAAGGCACTTAACCATTTGCAATTAGAAACTTGTAGTCACCCGCTGTTATCTATGTTTATGTGTCTGACTATATTTATGTGTCTCACAGTCTGTAGATTACGATAGGGGAAAATTATATTTTATTCATCTATTCATCTCTTCATTTCTAGTACCCTTGGTGACTGCTGAAATAAAATGCATGATGCACACTTACTTGGTAATGTTTTATTGTTAATTACTGTCAAAGCATGCAAGTTTAAGTCTTCATATAAATATCAGGACACATGTCAAATATTGTTTTACAAAATTTTCTGAATTACACTTCCATTGCTTTTTTTTTTTATAAGCGTATTTGGTGCAAGGTCTCACTATGAAGATCAGGCCTAGAGTGATCTTCGTGTTTTCAGGCTCCCTAGCACTAGAATTACAGATGTACACCTCCATGCTCAGACTCAGTGGCTGGCTCAGCACACCCGGGGGCAGGACCGGCACGGCATGTGATGCTGGGGATCGAACCCAGTGCCTACACTTGCCTACGCAGGCAGGTAGTCTGCTGAGCTATCTTGCCAGCCATGAATCACACTTCTAAATCTGGAAAAGAGGAATATCAGGGTTGAGGTGCTGCTGGATAAAATAGTTAATTTCCTTGTGTCCCATTACATTCATTTAAGAAATACGATTTTTGGCTACAATGTCTTAGGTTATTATGAGACTCATATTAAATAATCTGTTTAAAAGTGCTGAGAAGAATTATCAGTCTTTACTGCATGATTTATACAATGATTAATTTAGAGTTTAAACTATATTCTACAAATATTATTGTGAAATACAATAATCCCAATTGCTTCAGGATTGGTCATTTCACATTTGTTGGTATCTATGTCTAGATATAGGTAGAAATGGTATGCTAAAAATAGAAAATATTCAAGACCATAATTTAGGCCTTTTGAAAAAATAAATATAATCTCACCATTTGTTTTTTAACAGAAAACTTTAGCAGAAATCCATTTTTGTTTCATTGCTTCCATAAACTTTCATAAACAAAAAACATTTCTTGTCTTATAATATGATAATAATGCATCTGAAGCTCTGGCATTTACTCTGAGTGCATATAATTACTCTCTTTTCACTAAAGACTTCATAATAGTTATGAGCAACTTCCTTTGGTCTCCTCATGACTGCATACTAGAGCCTGAAATGTTGCTAAGGAGAAGGTGGAAAATGCCTTAGGATGAGTGTAATGCTTCCATCGCAGTGAGTTTATTCATTGAGATGGCAATCATAATGCAACCCTAAATAATACCACTTTCCATTCCTTTCTTTTTATTCTCCATCATTCATATGTTAGGTTATATTGATCCAGCCGGGTCAGATGATCATCAGAAAATGCCGTCTCTGTGGACTGACGCATCAATATGACTATTTTTTCAGAGGAATTCCATATTTTGGCACCATTTTGCAGTGATTCGTACTGATAATCATGTTTATTTAAAGAGAGATAGTGAAGAAGATGCCATTGGCAGGGTTAGAGCTAAAGCTGTAAGTTCAGTGGTTCTTAACTTTCATAACAGCACGTCTTCAACAATAAATAATGTCTGTACAAAAATTAGTGGTATTTTCCCCTCAGCATTGTTCAGCTAGACATCCAGAGCCCAACTCGATTCCTTTTCACTTTCTGTGGCATGCTGTCAAGATCCAGTAGGCAGTGTTATTAAAAAGAAAACATTCTGGTGAACTAACTTCTAGCCTTAATTTTTATCATTCATGGATGTTAGCATTCTTCAATGACTTAGAAATGCTATATGGTTTTGGATATTCTTGGCAAGCCTAAATCCTGCAAGAAAAGAAAAACAACTGTTTGCTGAATGATTCATATCTACTCCTCAAAGAACATAACAGTGAGGTAAATTTTAAAATTTATTAAATATATTCCAAACCTTACAAATAACAAATACTCCATATGAACTTAGTAACCCCATATGTTACCCACTGCTTACTTCATTCATTTCTGCTTTATGAATACTTATAAAAGTATCTTTAGACATTGCCTCCAATTTTTCCTTTATGCTCCATCATCTTCATTCTGTTTTTTCCATTCCTAATCATTAGTATTTATTCCTGGTCTAAATCCACAAACACAGTCAGCTTTTCAGTGAAAAGGCAGCTGAAATAATAAGCCTAATGCTGAGCAAATGATGTTCTCCACTGTTCTTATAATGGCACTGAACACTGGGAACCAGGCTGTCCCTTCCCTGACCCACACAGGTTGCCCAGGTATTTGGCCTGTTTCTTCCTACAGACTTAACCACCATAATACCTTTGGCTATGAATCTCGCCCAACTGATCAGATCTATTCTGATATAAACCAGACCAACTCAGGTCCAGTCTCTTGGAAGAAAGAGAACAGTTGGGCTATATTCCTTCTCTCATATCCTAGATTCTGAGCTTTGTTTTGTCACCAGTAATTTTATTTTCTCTGCCATGTTATTTTTCCTGTATCAAAATCCTGTTTTATAGGAAAATGTTGGGTTGTCATTATATCTTCCTTAATTACCCTATTGTACATCTTGCTCATATTAAAGGTCATGTTGTACTGTGCCATTTTTAAAAGCTATGCCTTAATAGATTTAGGATAAAAAGAGTTAGGCTAAAATTAACTGTGGCATGTGAAAAGGACATAAATTGTAGCAATGCATGCATTCTGATATTTATAGAAGCACAATGCATAATAGCCAAATCTTGGAAGCAGCCTTTATCCAGAGAAATGCTTAAAGAAAATGTGATATCTATACACAATAGAAAACTATTCAACTGTAAAGAAGGGTGAATTAAACACATTTGTAGAGAAGTGGTTGAGCACAGAAACTATAATAAGCAAAATAAGTCAGATGCCCCAGCTTAAACACCATCTTGGATTGTTCATTTCAGTAAGTCAAGTATAAACAAGGAGCAAAATAAAAGATGGAGAGGAGGAAGTAAGGGTATAGACCTCTTGCAAATGGAAAATGATTCAGAAAACTCAAGGAGAGGGGATAGGGAAAAAGGGGAGCAAATAGGTAAGTATGGAGATTCAAGATATGCCGTGTACAGGTAACAATACCCACAGTGGAGGTCAACATTATGTGTCATAAATATGAGCTAAGAATAACAATAAAAACAAGAATGAAAATAAAGAAAGTGGATTAAGGAATGGAGGAGAGAAGGAAGATGGGAAGAGAAAAGAGATTAATAAAGAAAGAAATTTGCTAGGTGTACAAACCCACTCCCCAAGGCAAATGTAGGTTTCATGGGGTCAACATGAGCCCATGTAATAAGAACAAAGAGAAAACTACATGTTATTATCACCTTTGTCTGAAGTCCCCAGAAAAGGCAAGTCAGTAGAGAATGGAAGCACATAATTGTTCTTCTTCCTCTGTGGTTTGATTGCAGAAGGCATCAAGGAGCCTTTGGAGGTGATGAAAATATTTTTCTATCTGAACAATATCATCGTTCTTTTTTATTATCATGTGCTTACAATACATAATGTTTATGCTCCTATGGGGACTGAGACAGAACACACCTTAATTCCTTTTCTCACCTCTTTTTCTTGCCCTCTCTTCTTCCTTTCTCCATCTCTGGATCACCTTTACTTCCCTTCCCTTTACTTTTTAAATTCTATGAGTTCATGAACTATAGTAACTAAAAATAAATAAAATAAAGAGCGTAGAAGTAGGTACAGGGATGCACAGGTGAAAGAACACTGCCCCTGACTATTGAAGCCGAGTGACGCGCGATGGGTTCATTATGCTCTGTTCTACTTTTATGTTTGTATATTTGACACAGAGGGTAAAAAGAAAATGATTCAGTATCTTTATCAAACTGAGGCAACACGTGCTGCAGTGTGCATTGTGCAGTGCAGATGCCATGAGATGCACATGTGGTATGAGGCTCCAAATGCACAGAACATTGAACATCTTCAGTCTAAACCCTTAATTAAAGAAGGCAGCCATTGATGCAGGCACGTAGGTGTGATCGAGGTTGACCCGATTGACTCTGTACCACCGACGCTTTGTTCCTCACGTGTCGCACTGTTAGGAGTTCACGACTTGGTATGTAATACTATTGTGCCTTTTACGTTTCCATCTGAAGGAAAGAAAGGTAAAACTACAGGAGACTATCTAATAGTCAAAACAATAAATACATTTGATACAAACTTGGATATTTTTAATACTTATTTGCAAACTAATATGCTTTATATAAATTTGATATTAAGGATAATCTTCAGTAATTTCCTATTTCTGTCTTTATTATTAATAGTGGTTATTAGTGTCTACTTGTAATCAAATTCCAGGACTTTTCTGTTCCTGTATCCCCACTGACCCTTCTCTCCTCCTTACATCCTCAGTGTCCCGCTTGTGCGCTGTTCCTTGGTGGGGCATCAACTTGTACCATCCTGGGATAGGCAGCAGGGAAGGTAGCGATGGATGTGATGTCCACCAGCTTTTAATGTCCTTATTGTTCTCAATCTTCCCAAAGAATCAAAGAAAGGAACTAGGACACACAGATGGGGAAGAATAAGCAAAGCGGCAAATATGGTTGAATTTTTATTCCAGAGCATACTCAGTCAAATTTCATCACAGTGGTGATTAAAATTCAGTAAAAACATATGCAAACCGTGGTGACATCTCTAGCTTAATCTGCATATATTTGATGAATGAGAAAATATTCAAAGTTAGTGTGATAGGGCCTGAAATGGAGTTGATGAGGCAACCCAAGGGCTTACTCTGTCTTTAATCATTATTTTTACATTTTATTTGACATTCTTACACTTCATTTATTTTTTAGTTTTAAAGAGAAAAAAGACAAACCACAGTGAAACTGAGTTTCAAAACAAGTTAATAAGGCAGTTATAACAGTTCAAACATTGTGCTATCGTTGTACTCCCAGTAGTAATTCAGAGTATATAGTACGGGCACGCTCTCTCTTTCAAACAATATTAGGACAAAATTCTTTTCAATGATCTAAGGGAAACTACCTGTACTATTGTGTTTATAAACATATATATTTTTCTTTTCCTATTCCCCCCTTCAGAGTTTATCTTTTCTTTTGAGCAGCTTCTCAATGAGAGCCTTGATCTCCCACCTACTGCTCTAGAGATTCTTTGCAGACACTCAACGATTCCCAGAGGAGCTAGTATGTACAGTTCCACAGCTATTCCGCACCCAGGTGTCTGCTCCGAGCTATTGCTATGGCTCTTATTTTCTCCCTAGGCACATCCTGATGAAGGCTCACAGCGTTGAGAACAGTCAATTGGTCTGAATACAATTCGGCAATCAGATGATGTGCAGGACACCTGTGTTGAATAACCTTTAACTTAAAAATTGTACCCATAGTCTTCCTTTTCTTCTGTACTTACCTCATGTTACCAATGTATAGAGGTCTTTCCATCTATAAGGCTATCAACTTAACCTTTACTAATACATTTTATAAAGTAGTACAATGATATTGAAAATAAGCAATTAAATAGTGTTAATTTGTATAATTGAAACAAAATATCTTCTGTATATTTCAAGTCCTACTCAAGAGACTACAATTAACTGGATTATTTATATTTTGTAAAACCAAAGTGTAGTCTGTTATATACTTTAGGATCATGTTTGAAGCTGTTTTATGAATAATTTAGATCAATGCTTGCTTTTGTTTCTATTTTGTGCAATACAAGAAAATGCATCTATTGACCACTGGCAGAAAGCATACCAGAGATTGCTTGGAGATTGCAGAGGAGATTTTGAGAAGGCTTATCAAAAGGGCACAAAACTTTGTCGATGTTACCATCTTGATTAGGCTAATAGTTACACGAATATATGCATAGCAGAATGCATACAACTAAAATTTTCAAACAATTACAGTTTATTATGTATCAATTTTTCTCGATAGTTTTGTTAACAAGTGAAATAACAAATGTCCTCCCTCTGAAGATCTTAAATTTAGAGATCCATGTGTTTTATGTAGACAGACCTGGATACAAATGGAGAGTATGCTGTGTCCAACGCTACACTCATTTTCCAGTCCATCTTCTGTCAGAGCCCATAATTATTCTACTTTGCTTGTTCTTAATCAGTTGAGCACACAACTCAGTTGAGTGCTCATTTGTATCTTCTATTTGTTTTTCACATGTGTTGGAATTTGTTTGTTTTCATTGTATTTCCTTGTATAAATACTCTTCCTCAAGCTCGCAGTAGATGACATTTGAATAATTTTCAGATTTTTGCTGCTGTGACTAAGGTTGCTGTGAATATTTGCGTGTGCATGTTTTGTGGACACTCACCACTGATTTTCCTGAGCTTTGATGATATATGCAACAGATATATGCTTAGCTTTACAGATTCTGACACACGGTATCCTAAGGTGCAATTGTTTATATGACAAATGATTCCTGTTGGTTGTATACATTTCCAATTATGAAAAATTTTGCAATCATCTGTGTGGGCAGTTCTATGGTGTGTGATACTATGATCATGTTTTTAATTTTCATTTCTTGGCTTATTAATGAAGTTAAAGACCTATTATACTTACTGGTAACTTGAACAACTCCTTTTATGCTCAGTTGTACACAGATTTCCTTTTCACTTCAATCGCCTCACTATTTGTTAAGAGGGTCCATGAGATAGTTCAGTGCCTGTTTTGGCAAGCACAGGGACCAGAGTTCAATCCCCAGTCCCACATGCTGTGCGGGTCCGGCCCCAGGGGCATGCTGAGTGACAAACTAGTATGAGTGTGATGATGTGTGACTGTAATCCCAGCGTTGAAGAGTCTGAAAACAGCAGGATCATTGAGTCTGAGCTACACAGTGAGACCCTGTAGTAAATACATAAAATGAAACAACAAATAATTTACAAGAGTTCAACTGTGTATATCAATAGATTGTGTTGAGTTCATCATGGTCACATTAAGGTAATATAGCATAACTTATCCAAGCATATATTTCCATCATTCAGTAATATCTACTCCATTTCAACAAACACAATTCAACATTAATTTCATTGGTCTTCGTATTTATTGCCCCACCATACATCTAAGCTCTGCATTTTTGTTTCTGCTTTTTGATATTAGCCAATATTTGTTTTAGCTTATTTTTCCTTTACATTATGTATGTATACATACATATATGTGTATATACATACATATTAATTTCATGTGTGTAGTTCATGATGATTACATTCTCTAGAGAAGCTGGTACATGTATAAGACACAACTTCATTATTTTTTTTTTCCTTTCCCCTTCTGTCCTCTTTCACCTCCTGTCTCCTGGACCCCTTTTCCTCTTTCAGTCCATGTTGGTAATACATAATGATCAAATTTCTCACAGGGACTTGGCGCATGTGCACGATGCACCAAAATTCCTTTTTATTTAACCTCACCCACCCTCCTTTCCTTCTGCCCCCTCCATCTCTTGGCTCCCCTTCCAAATGCTACAGCTCTATTTAACTTTAACTGTGCCCTTTATTTGTCTTTTGCATTTCTCATATAAGAGAAAATTCTCAGTATTTAAACTTGGGGGGTTGATCTATTTCACTTAAGATTACGGTATCAAGGCTCATCCATTTTCCTACAAATGACTCAGCTTTATCCTTTTTTATGATACAGTAGTACTACACTGGATATAAACACACCCCTTTTTATCCATTCATCTGTGAGTGGAAATCTAGGCTGCTTCCAAAATTCATTTATTGTGAGATATAAACTTGTGCCATAAAACATGATTCTATCCATTTTGAGAAGGGCACCTAGTAGAGGGTAAAGCTAGGTTAAATGGAATTTCTAGTTCTAGATTTTCATTCCTGGTAACACATTCAGGAAGGTTCCTTTTTTTTCTCCGAGGTCTTGCCACCATTTGGTACTATTGCTTTCCTGACGATGGTCATTCTGTTTGAAGTAAATGGAAGCAATGGAAGCTCAATGTGGCTTTAATTTGCTCTTCCCAAATGGCCCGTGAAGTCGAATGATTTTTAAGTATATTTATCAGATGTTTTTACTTCTTTTGAGAGGTGTCTGTTTTAATTGCCCATATTTTGCTCGGCTCTTCTATTTTGATGGTATAGTTTTTGAATTATATATATAATTAGATACTAGTCCTCTTTCTGAGGTGTAGCTGGAAAAAGCATTTCCCATTCCCTAAGTTGTTCCTCCAGTCTGGACGGTGATTTCTTTACTAAACAGAAACTATTTAATTTGAAATGATCCCATTTGTTGATTCTTGACATTATTTCTGTTATAACTGGGATTCTATTCCGCAAGTCTTTGCTTATGCAAAGAACTTGAAGAGGTCTGCCTATTTTGTCTTCCAGCAGATTAAGCATTTCCGATTGGAAATTTAGACCTTTGTTCCACTTTGATCTTTAGACACTGCATGGCAAGAGATATGGGTTTATATTCAATTTTCTGTTTGTGAATCGCTAGCATACACAGTTCTCTTTGCCCAAGTGTACTAGCTCTCTTTGAGCCTATGTTTTTGATCCTCCTGCCAACTATCAGATACATTAACACATGTGCATTTGTTCTACATTCTCTATTGTGTTTCATTCACCCAGAAACCTTTTACTTTCAATGTTAGTTTTGTTTTGCGTTGCAACATCATACTTTTATCAACATGATACTTGTGGCATAATTTGTCGTCCAGGACTGTGGTACTTTGTATGTTTATCTTGGTGCCCAGAATTAGTTTTGCTGTTCTAGCTCCCTTACACTTTTATTTATTTATTTATTTATTTATTTATTTATTTATTTATTTGAACAAATAGCAATGAGACAGTTGCAAGACAAATTAACAGGACAGATTCGATAAATTCATACATTGCAAACTGTTTTCATAATATTTTGGTATCGTACAAGGTGCATACATGATATTATACTTACAGATGAGAGTGTAGCTGTTTACTTATCTTATAGTTGAATTATATCACAGATTTAATAACTAATACTTTCTACCTTGTTATTTTCCTAGTAGTTGTCCATAGTACTAGGAGCCGACATAATATCTTGTCCAACCATGATTAGTGCAAATCTTACTTCTCATATAATTATGCAGAAGCACGACATATTCATCCTAATTACTGTTTATACAAACACATTATAGTTCTTCCTTTGTATTCCCTTTTTTTGTTTAGACTTGTCGAAGATGGGCACTCCATTGTCATTAAACCAGTTTAGGTGCCTGAATTTGGTGACACAATCCAACACAGTCCAGCATTCCACAATAATAATGAGTTATCTGAAGAAGTTGTTGACTGTAGCCATTTACAGCTCAACTTATTATTATGGCCCCACGTTATATACCTCATTTTTATACTTTTCTGCTGGGTGGTTAAGACTGAGATAGAGCAAGAACTATATACCAAAAAATGTAGCTTTTGTTTCTGATGAGGTCAGTGATGTCACCTCAGGGTGTATCTTCTAATCCTGTACCTTACTCTGTAGATTGTTTGTCAGTGTCAGCCATGTGGATGAGTCACGGCCAATGCTTGACCAGTTTTCTCTCTGTGAGAGCCTGAGAGAAAGTTTTCTCTCCATGTGACTCTCCCCAGACACACTATACATATCAATCTCTTTCCTCTGTGGCTCCATAATCTCCTTGATCAGAAAATTTGAGGCACAACTGAGTTTCATGATGGCACAGTACAGGTTCTTCTATGCCCTGAGTCTTTGCTGACCTTGATAGGCTAGGGCCAAAATGTTGCAGACCTTGCCGCTCTTCTATTTCTCCAACTTTGATCTGTGAACTTAGGTTGTTAACCATCCAGAAGAAAATGCTTTTGATTAGTACCCAAAAGCATATGCTATTCAGTTTGGCCTAATTATCTGACTCAATTCTTTTTAGTTGTTGTTGCACATTTCTATTTGTATTACTTCTTTTGATTTATACTAGGGAGACAATACAATATTTGCACATGTGTGTCTGGTTTACTTCACTCATGAGTATATGTTCAAGTAGCATCCACTTGAACATAAATGCTTGAAGTTTATCATTCTTCATAGTTGAGTAATACTCCATTATATAGAAATGCCACATCATTTTCAACCATTCCTCATGTGACGGACATCTTGTTTGTTTCCAAGATCTTGCTATCACAAATTGTGCTGCTATAAACATAGTTACACATATATCACTATAATATAATGATTTCAGTTCCTCTTGGAAAAGTTCCAGGAGGGGAATAGCCAGCTTTAATGGGATTTCCAGCCCTACTCTTTTGAGGAGTCTCCACATTGACCTCCACAATGGTTGTAGCAGTGGAGAAGTGTTCCCTTTTCCCAAAAACCTCTCTAACATTTGTTGTTGATGGATTTCCTTATGATAGTCATTCTTTCTGGAGTGAGATGGTATCTCAGTGATGTTTTTATTTGCATTTCACGAATGGCTAGTGATGTGGAGCATTTCTTTCATATATTTATTCGCTTCTTTAATTTCATCCTCTGAGAAGTGTATATTCATCTCAGATGCCCATTTCTGAATTGGGTCTTTAAATTTGAGGGCCCTGTTATATCTTAGTTCTTTATATATTCTAGACAGTAGACCTCTGTCTGATTGCTTATTAGTTAGGATTTTTTCAAACTTTGTGGGTTGTCTTTTCACTCTGTTGACAATTTCTTTTGACATGCAGAAGCTCTTTAAGAAGAGTTGATCCCAGTTGTTGATTCTTTCAAGTGTTCCCCATGCGAATACATGTTTGTTCATGAACTCCTTACCTACTCCTATGTCTTCAACAGTTCCTCTTACTTTCTCTTCCAGGCTGTCTTTCCTGCACAAACAGAATTGTAACCATCTTTACCAAAAATCATAGAAAAAGTTAAGTTCATGAACCAATGTAGCACTGTATTTAATTTTTCTTAATACTATTGTGAAAGATATTGCTTCCCTAATTTCTTTCCTGATGATTTTATTACTGGTGTATTGGAGCACTAATGATATTTGTGCATTTTTGCATCCTGCTATGCTACTGAATTTGCTTATTAATACTAGGGGTCTTTTGTGCAGTTTGGGGCTCTTCTGTGTGAAAAATCATGTGATCTACAGATGATGATTTAGCTTCTTTTAAACAAAAATTCATCTTCCTTCTTTCTCTCTTCTAATTACTCTGGATAATGTTTCCAGAATCATACTGAGTAGAAATGGTAATGGCAGACCTCCTTATCTGTCCCTGATGTTTGAATGAAAGTTTTCAGCTTTCCCCATTTAATATAAAGTTGTCAATATATTGGCCATGTATGGCTTTTATCAGATTGCGATAAAATCCTGTGATATGTATTTTCTTTCTTTCCTTTTTTTTTTTTTTTTTTTTTTTTTTTTTTTTTTTTTTTTTTTTTTTTTTTTTTTTTTTGGCAGAACCAGAGATTGAACTCAGTCCCTTGTGCTTGCCAGGCAAGCATTTATTCTACTGAGCTATCTCCCTAGCCCCTCTTTATGTTTCTTTAATAAGGCATGGGTGCTGAATTTTTCCAAAGTCCTTTTTATAGGTCAGTTGAGTTGATCTTGTGATCTTCATCTTTTCTCTGTTAATGTGGCGTATTATAATCATTGTTTTCTATATATGAAACAATCCTTCCAGCGCTGAAATGAATCTTAGTTGGTCATGATGTATGAAGTTTCTTATGATTTGTTGAATTCTGCTTGTGAAAAACTTGTTGAAAACTTGGTGTCTACTTTGTTAAATTGAATGACCTGTAGTACTTCATTTAAGAAATGATCCACAAAAAAAGAAAAGATCCCTTTTTTTTGCAGAACCAGGAACTGAACTCAGACCTTTGCACTTGCCAGGGAAGCACTTATTCTACTGAGCCACCTCCTCATTCCCCAAGAAATTATATACTATATGTGTGTGTGTGTGTGTGTATACTATTATTTTAGGATGTAGTACTATCACTCACCATTAAATATATTACTTTCATTTTTATTCATTATATTTTGTCTTTCTATTTATTTATTCATTCATTCACCCATTCTTCTAGAGGAATCTTAATTGTAGGGAAAGACTAAAAAAGAGACTCCCATAGAACCTTTTTGCCATCAAGGATGTTGGAACACTATAGGCAAAGTCAGCTACCTGTATTTGACAAAGAAGCAAAATTTTTCACCAGAAAAAGATAGCCTTTTTAACAAATGATACTTGGATATCTGATTTTCTATATGTTTAGCATTGAACCTAAATCTTTAACTCTCACTTTACACTAAACTAAAATTAAAATGGATCCATGATCTAAAACAGATAAAATACATTAAAGGATACTGAAGATAAAAGATATTAATACAGAACAATCTTGTGGAAGATACAACAAGTAAAACTGTTGAAGACAAAAGTGTAGGCAAAGAATTTCTGAACAAAACTATGGCTACAAGAGAAATATTTCAAAGAATAAACAAATGGAATAGCTTCAAAATGAAACACTTCTTTGTAGCAAAGGAATCTGCTGACAAAGACAACCCATAGAATGAGAATGTTTTTTTTTTTTACCAGGTACTCCTCAGGAGCCTGATATCTACTATATATGAAGAATTAAAGAATTCGAATTTCTAAATTTAAGACTCAAGCAGGAAAATAGGTACCTATAATGAAGAGACATTTTTCAGAGGAAGAAGTACAAATGGTTGACAAATATCTCAAGAAATTATTCAACATTGTGGGCCATTAGAGAAATGAAAATTAAAACAACACCAAGAGTCCATCTTACTCCTGAAACAATAATTATCATTAAGAAATCACCCAATATCAAATGCTTGGGAGGCTGTAGAGGTAAAAGGAACCCTTCATTATTGGTGGGAGTGTAGACTCATACAGACACTATGGAAATCAGTTATGAAGATTTCTCAAAAAAGTGACATCTAGAAGTTCCATGTGACCCAGTGTCTTGGTTGTTCTTCTCATTGCTCACACCCACCCCTGCAAAAAAATAAAGTAAAATATATATATAAGAGATATTATATTTCCCCAGTCAGCATGGCTATTATTAAAAAGACAAAAAAATGACAAATGCTGACTAGGATATGTTGGCAGGCAAGTGCTATATACTGTTAGTAGGAATGTGAATTAGTAGAAACACAATGGAAAACAATGAGAATATTGTCTAAAATACCAAAAATATCACCATCATATTATCAGCAATCCCAGTACTGAAAACAGATACAAAGAATTTAAGATCATTATATCAAAGAGATACGTGCATGCCCAAGTTTATTGTAGCTCTAACAAAACTCATACAGAATCAAGACAGACCCATCACATTGATGTGTGAATTGTGAAAATATGGAATATATATGTGCAGCTGAATGATATCACTCGGAAGGAAGAATCTTGACGTTCGCGGCAATGGGGATGCAATGTGGGAGACACTCGATTACATGGAGAAAAAAACACACAGAAAGATGAGTGCTGCACATTTTCATCCACACAAAGCTAAAAAATACATAAAAGTAGACAATGAAGTTGAGCCCACAGAAGAGGGAGAGTGGAGCATGAAGGGAGGAATCAAGAAAATGGACAATGGGCAACAAAACATAGCTTAGGACTTGATCATTTTACATTAAGTAGGATTAATTGTCCTTCCATATTCCACTCAAAATGAAAATAAAAATAGTATTCATGAACTTCTTGTAAGTTCCTATTCCCATTTTTCACATTTTGAGTTTTATTGTTTATAACACCAACAACTGTAGGTATTATGGTACATCATTATACACTGTCCAGTAATTTCTCCTTAGTTTTGTATCTCAGGGACTTTGGCAGTGACTTCAATCTCAGTATAATCTCATCAGTATATGGCTTTCAAAGCATAACTCTAGGTGTTATTATCCTTTATTTCTTGCTTTTTGAAAGATATGCATGCATCACCACTTTCTGAGCCATTTCCTTGTAGAAAAGTATATTCAGTAAATGTGGAAATGCATCTGGTAATTTTCAGAATCCATTCCTCGGCCACAATTTAAAGGAGGAGAGATTTGATCTGGCTCATGTTTCAAGGGGTTGTAGTCCATAATCAGCTGATTCCAAGGTACAAACATCTTAGCGGATGGACACGGTGGAGCAGTCGCTCACCCTATGCTAGGAATCAAAGGGTGAAGGAAGGAGCTGGAAGAGTCACGCAAGCTTCCAGGTCACACTCCCAGAGGCAAAGCTCTTCTCACCAAGCCCACCTCTTAATAGCACTTTTCACTATGAATTCATGACTGCATCAACCCAGTGATCACAGTAGTGCCCAGGCCTGGACACATGGTTCAGCAGATGAAGTGCCTGGTTAGGCAAGTACAGAGACCAAAGTTAAATTCTCAGCACCACCTGCCTCATGGGCTCCACTCCTGGGCACGCTGAGCCAGCCAGCAAGTCCGAGCATGGTGACACACACCTGTAATCCCAATGCTTGCGAGGCTGAAAATGAAAATCACTGAAAGTCAGAGCTGCATAGTGAGACCCTGCACCAAATACATTAAAAAAAATAATAATAATAAATAGTTACCCATATGACCTTACAAAAGCACCACATCTGAACACAGAAGTCTTTTAGGGGACACACCATATCTGAACCGTAAGCAATGTCAAAGCCTGTCTCTCCTTATCCTGCCCTTCCTCCACCCACAGTGAGTTACCTTTTGAGTTACAATTCACATACTTGAACTTGCATGAGTGTCACCAACATTTGAGAGTCTTGACTGTCCCTGGCCCGTGTTGCTCTCAAGTTCCTTGGTATTTATACTTCTTACATTTCATAGTAAAATGGTAGCTGTCATGTAAGTTCACTGAACATAGACTGGGTTTTGCAGATCTTTTTTGTTTTTGTTTTTGTAGTTTAAAGTTGGATCCAGAAAGGAGGGGTGAAAAGTTGCTTTGATTTGCCATTTTTATCTGAAAGTCTCCAGATTGTTTCTTAACTGAGTCACATAAGTAAAAGATAGTTGCTTGGGAACAATTTGATCACATACTTTATATAAACTAGTAACTGAAATCTCTTTGGAGTTAAGTTAAACATTATAATTAATTGAAGGCACAAACATGCCAATTTCAGTGGTGCTGTGAATAACTTGTGCCTCTTCACAGGCTAGGTAGTGTTTAGCCTAAGAAAACAAGGTCTGCTTCTCAGCTCAGCTGTCTTCTTTCATCGTCAACCTCCTCTCTCTTCATAAAGACTTAAATTTCGTCCAACGTTTGTTTTAGAGGACTCTGAGATTCCGTATGTTCAGTAAATCAGTGTATAAAACAAGGGTTCAAATTCAAATGTGTAAAAGCCCCCAAAAGCAAAGTAAATGGGAAGTATTGAAGGGCTCAGGGGAGGAAAGAGATTTGCCATGATCAATGCACTGAACTAAATGAGATGGCTGCTCTCGGTGCCACCTGATTCTGGATGGTAAGAAATCATGTACCTGGCTGCCAGAGAAGAGAAGAGAAAGAAGAGACGAGAAAGACAGGATGGGACCCCTGCCAGCTTAAAATGCTGGCTCAAATGTATCTTTTAGACATTCTATAGAAAGTGAAATATGTCTGTGGACCAAAAAATTAACTAAAATCTGCTTGCATCCCTCCCACAAGCAGTCACTGTTACTCCGCCCTGGATTTTGGTTCACCCTCTGCAAAAGTCTCTGTATGTTCCTCGCGCTGTTTGACTGCTCCCTGTGTGGCCTTTGTGTGGGCTTGGAACACTGGTACCCCCGTGTTCACATCACATCTTCCCTTCTGTGGGTCTGTGCTCTCTAGCTATTCATAACCTCTTCATAATAAATGATTTTACCCTATAATCTTCAAACAGATCTTGAATTATGCATCCTGAAATCCTTTTGTAGTTACTGCTCTTATGCATGGACTCAATTTAACACCATAAAAAATGGATCCATGAGAATTTTCATCTTTCTTTGCTCTGATAGTAGAGAAAAGTTAGCTATTTCTACCAGCTCACATTGTCCTTTTGTGTGAGGCTTTACTAAGTACCTGGAAATATAATATTGTCTATTGTGTAGACAATGGCATTAAGAAATTTACAGAAACATTTTAATTAATTAAATAATTTAATTAAGAATTAATAATTCTTTCAGTTTCTGGTATTTTTCTAAAAACAAAAACAAACATACGACTATGTAAACATTTGTTCCTGAAACAAATATGCTCAAGAAAATGTTTTAATCGCTGATGTTTACTATGTATGTTAAAATACATATCCTTTCCTGGTTAAGAAGGAAAGTTTTTACATATTTGAAAGCAAAGTACATTTTTCTCAGCAATACTGATTATGATGCACTTCTTCACTTTGTGAATTACATTTTAACATGGAATACAATAATGAGAAAAATGTAATATAAATCCTATAGAGGTGGAAGCCGCGTTGCTTATACACATAGATGTCTCGATTTTAGGAGGGTCTCTAATTTTGTTTTATCTTTGTGTCAGTCTGATATACTTTTAGGTCTTTCACTAATCTGTAACCTTTTCACCTAAAGATGTAAAAGAAGAGGGAGACATCATATTTCCACTGGGAGTATAGAAATGGACAAGGAAACTTTCTATAAAAGTGTTTTTCCCTTAAGAAAACTCTGCACTTCTAGGGAGTTAGGTAATTTTTGTTACCTGCAGCCTAGGCAAAAGGAAAGAAGAAATCCAGATTATTACACCTACTAATGCATCTTCCATGTGAGAAAAATGCCTTGCTACCACGCTATGGATTACACGGAAATTCATTGCTCATTGCCTCCCATCCTGCTGGGCTTTTGGTGTTTACTTTGCGGCACACCATATGTGCAAGTTAATCACCATGATATCGGTATTTTTTATTCTAACTTTCATTATATCTGACTTGCCTAAAGAATAGATGAAAATTAATTTAGTTACATTTTAGTCTTTTTGGTACAAAAGTGCTATTAGTGTATATTAAAGTTATCACTATTTATTAAAAAATAAACAATATATGGACATAAAGGTGGATCGGAAACACTTTTAATTAAACAAAAAGAAAATGTTCAGACTATGACTTAAGCTAACAATAGCAACAGTATATATTTTATGATCATAGCAAACAGTAAGTGAAACAAATCGCAGTCATGTTATAAGGGATAGTACGGAGAACTTGGGGTAGGACAATCTCATAAGAGGCAGCAGTCTGGCATTGTCTGAAGACAGACAGATTATTAGTAAACACACATTTCAAACTCTAAAACAATAGCTAAAACCCTGGGCTTTCTCCATTCTTTCCTGTTTCCTTCCTTCCTTCTCTTCTCTCTTCCTTCTCTCCTTTTGTTTATAAATATGGGGTCCAATTGTGCTGCTTATATTGGCTTAAAATTGTTTGGTTCAACTACTCTTCCTGTCTCAGCCTCTGTCAAGGCTAGTGAGGACTATAGGCACATGCCACTGTACCCGGCTCCAAAACTTCTTAAAAAGAAATGCAATTTTTTTAATGGAGGGCAATTAATCATAGAATATACTCAGTAAAAACTACAGAAGAATAATAGGAAAGATTTTTTTAAAATTAAAACAGAGCTGTGAAGATGGCTGGAATCAAATAGTTGTAGTCATAAACATCTGTCTATCCATAAATAGTATACTCAAGAAATGGAGTATCAATAAGAACTTAGTTAAATAAATTCATGAGTCAAAGAAATCTCATAGGAAAACACATTTTCAAATAACTCCAAATGAAAGCACAATATATAGAATGTGTGGAATTCAATTAAAACAATATTTACAGGAAAATTTACAGCTTTGAACAATTACATTAAGTAAAAAAAGCCTAAATTGGATAAGCAAAATTTTCACATTAGAAAACTAAATAAATAACAGCAGAAAGCTAAAGCAGATTTCTAATTCTTCAAACACTAAATGAGTATCTTAAAATTTAGTTTAACTCTCATTTTATCTGTCCGAATTTGGTCAGTCTATCAAGATAACCACAAAATCTTTCATTTTCATATCTGGACTTCTGGTAGTCGTAACAGAGCACTTACAAACTGAGTGTCCCACGCCCTCTCCTTGTGTTTGATAATTTTGCTGGAATGGTTCACAGAACTTAAGGGATCACTTTCCATTAATATAGTTTTATTATAAGGGAACATACAAATGGAAGAGATGCGTGAGGTAAAGCGGTAGGGTGGGAAGGATTCCATGCTGTCTCCTGGCATTTCATCCTTCTAGAATTTTCATCCCACCTCCTACTAAGAGATTGATAGGCTATCTGTTACTCCTCTCTCATTGCTGGGACAAATACCCAGCACCAAAAATGAAGGAAGGAAAGGCTTATTTAGCTCACAGTTACTGGACATTTCAGTTTGTTCTAGGCTCCAAGGAAGCATGACACAGGGCAGAGAGCATCCGTTCATGGCAGCAGCAAAGAGAACGAGAGAAAAGGGAGCAGACAGGAAGTCTCTCTGTCTCTTATATTTCCTTTAGGCTCTCTGCCCCATGCTGGAGGAACATACACCCATAATCCTAGCACTACAAAGACCCATAATCCCAACCTTGGATCACCCATAATCCCAGTGGATCTTGAGTTAATCACAAACTCTACAAGTCCCCACCCCAGGACTGCAGGAGGTTTTTTTGGTAACAACTAGACACAAACCATAACACAGATACAGCTCAGATTTCCAACCTTCTAATAACTTGGTCTTTCTGGTGACAACCCATCCTGAGACTATCTAGAGCTCTTCTGTTAAATCCAAACATTAACATAAATTTAGATATATTTTAAAAACTATCTATAAATAACAGGACATTCCTATCACTCAATAAAATTATTTTAGGAGTTCTGCAACAATTAGAGACAAAGACTAAATACATTTCATATTACAGTAGAGGACCAAAGAATAAATGAGGAAGGTGGAACACTGAGAAAGAAGAAAGAAATGAAGGAGGAAAGAATAAAAGAAGCAAGTAGAGAATCTTTATGCATAAATTTTCACAAAATATGTTCAAAGTACTTTTACCTTAATTTTACCTCTTAGTTATTTTAGGCTGCCCAGGTTTGCAATCTCCCAAATGAGTGGACAGGAAAGACAAAGTGAAATACACAAATGGGATGATTTTAGGGCTCCAAGGGAATCAAAACTGTCTTACAGAATTTGAGATTCCCTGGGGCTAAGATCAAGATCTTCTGTGTTTAGTTATCAGAACAAGAGAGGGAATACTCGAGAAACGTGAGAATCGCTAAAGGATTTCTCCAAGGTACTACATAGTTCATGAGGCCTATGCTCACTGCAGGAAGGTCTTCACCCAGGAATGAGGTGCCTGTGGTTATAGCTTTTATCGAGTTGGGGTTGGAGCTGGGTGTACTTAGCTGTGACTCTCTCCTATCCTTTGAGACTTCACAGCTTCACCTATCATTACAGGCCTCAGTACAGATCCGTGAGTCACAGTAATTCACTTACTGGGAGTCCACCACCCTTCTCCAGACAAGGGGTCTAGGCATGGGACAGGCAATCAAGTAAACACGGAAAACCAATTTCCTACTTTAAATCCTACTCAGGCCTGCTTTGTAGTGGTTTCTTTCAAGGTGCTGTTTAGGGAAACTACAAAACTCTGAATTTAGAAACTGAAGATTTAAATAATATTTTACTTGATATCCACACACACACATTTAAACATTCATCATAAGCCTTGATTCAGAGGTACAGATAAGAAAAACAAAGACCCCTGTGCCTGTCCTGTCAGAAACCTGCTTGAATTCTTATGAAAGGCTCCATGCAGGGCTCTGGGGACAGTTCCTGGGATTCTGTACTTTATGGGTCACATCTACTTCCCCAGCCAGCCGTGCAACACCCCAATCTGTCTCAAACCTTTGAATTTCTCAGTTGGGGCGCCTCTCATGGGCTGCAGGTGGCCTGCATCTCAGGCCTCCAGGTACTACAGAGTGACTCACTGAGGGAAAGGATGTGCGAAAGAGACACAGCAGCCCTGACTCAGCGCTTGTGAATCATTCCCAGGCACTCTTGAAAGACCCAGTGGAAGGTGCCCCAGACCTGGCCCATTTTAAATGCCCGAACCCAATGTCCTCAGCATGAACACCATGTTCCTTTCCATCATCACAAGCCCACTCAAGCTTAGTGAGCTGTCTCCTATCTGAACCATGACACTTTTTTTTCCAGTAGTCACATATTATATCCAGTTCCTCTTTCATCACACACAGGGACCCATTACCGGGTTTTGGGGTGCTGGATTCTCTTCTGGAGGTGCTTTCTAGGTTCTTGTTGAGCAAATAGCTGGTGAAGACACACTCAAAGAACAGAAAAATTTTATTATAGGTAGAGAAAGAAATAGGCTCTGCTGAGTGAATTTAAGCCTAATAAAAGTAGGAAAAGAAGCCCCGCCTGCAGCTTGAGGAAGGCCACCATGCAAGGGGAACACAGAGGCAAAAACTTGATACAGACTAACTTTTTGTTTCATCCACTCCTGAGGCTGACATCAGAGCAAGGCTGTGCTGTCAGAAACCTGCTTGGATTCTTATGAAAGGCTACCTGCAGGTCTGTGGAGCAGCTCCCAGGATTAACAGAGTGCATCTACTTCCCCAACCAGCTGTGCCATACCCTAATCTGTCTCAAACCTTCTAACTTATCTGGGATAAGTTACCCAAAGTAATAGTGCCTGTCACCCAAAGTAATAGTGCCCATTCCTCAAAATTAACTCAAAATTGGTCATTAATGCAAATTTATAAAAAAAAAATCTTAAAGATAATGAAAGGGAAAACCTAAATAGTCTTAATTTTGGCAAAGAGGTATTAGAAACAACAAAAGCCCAATTATGAAATGCACAAAATCATGAAGCTGATTTAATTAAAACTAAATGTTGCCGGGCGTGGTGGTGCATGCCTGTAATCCCAGCACTCAGGAGGCTGAGGCAGGAGGATTGTTGTGAGTTCGAGACCAGCCTGAACTACAAAGTGAGCTCGAGGCCAGCCTGAACTGCATAGTGAGACCCTGACTCAAAAAGACAAAAACAAAAACAAAAAAAACTAAATGTCTCTGACACATTACATGTTAAAAAAAAAAAAGAGAGAGAGAGAGAAAGCAAGCCACTGACTGGGCAAAAATATGTGCAAGCCCCATTTCCACTAAATGACTACAAAGGACTCTTGAAACCCAATGATATAATAAATTACTTTATAATAGTATGCAAGGGCTGAAAAGACAAATTACTGAAGAAGGTATAGATGGTGCAAAGAGACATATGCAAAAACTGTAATACCATGCACCATTAGAAAGATAGGAATACAATAAAATGTCATCATGCAACTTAGTAATGTACAAAAAAGAGGGCAATATTTAAATGCAGACAAGGATAAAACTAATACTATTTTCATTTATTGCTGGTGGAAAACAAAAGTTTACAGGCTTTTCCATAGGTAGTTTATCATTTCTTACTAATCTAAACATAATCTTAATGTATAACTCAGTACTCACATTCTAGGAATACCCAAATGATATGAAAACTTGTAGTTACACAAAAAATAGCAAATAAATGTTTATATGAGCGTTATTCATTATCATGCAGTGGGTGGAAGGATGAACAAACAGGTGCATTCACACAAAAGTATTTAATGATGAAAGAAAACTGTCAAGCCATGAAAATGCATAACGGAAACATAAAGGTATATCGCTAAATGAAACAAGCTAGATGAAAAAACTAATATACAGTATAATCTCAGCTGTTTGCATGTTCTCGAAAAGGAAAAGAAACTATAGGAATGGTGAAAAGATTCAAGGTTCCCAGATGTCTGAGAAGAAAAGAGAGAATGAATTGGCTATTTTTAAAACTGCAAAATTATTAAACATGATACTGCAACTGTAGACATATGTTACCATGCAGTACCAAAATCTGTGTCACTGGTCATTCTAGAATGATAATGAACGTTATCAATTTACTTTATCCATGAACCATAAGAGAAGCACTAATTAGTTCAAGGTGTGATACAGGAGAAGCTATACATGGGCAAGAGTAGTTGGGCTGGGGAGATGGCTCAGGGGCCAGGAAGATGGCCCAGGATAATAAGCGCTAACCTGGAAAGTGCAAGGGCCTGAGTTCAATCCCCAGTTCTGACAAAAAAAAAAAAAAAAAGTGTAGTTACATAAGAAATCTCTATACTATCTCCTCAAATTTTTCTGTATATTTAACACTACTCTAAAACATACATTATAATGTGTTTTTTTTTTGTTTTTATTTTTGTTTTTGCAGTACCAGGAATTGAATTCAGGACCCTGTGCTTGCCAGCCAAGTATTTATTATACTGAGTTATCTCTCTGGCTCCTTTAATGTTGTTTTGGATTTGACTTTTATAATGTCTCATATTTCTCATTAATTTTGTTACCTACTCAGCTGCACGAGCTAGAAAAATACACATTATTCTCGACATTTCTGCCTGTAAAAGTCTGTTCAGTGCAGCACCATACATTGATGTATTTATTTCCTAAGTGTCTCATAAATCTAGTTTCTTCTGTCCCTGTCCATACTCACCACCATTAGCCAATGATCACATTAGAACGTGCAGCACAGCTGCTGTCCCCACCTGGCTGCCCTCCTATTTCCTGTTTGCACAATGGCGAGGGACTGCCTATTCTTTTCCAATATAAGTCATTTCATTTACTCCACTCAAAATGAGTTGTCTGAATAAAGGTAAGGATCATAAAATCCATGTCTGGTCTGGTTTCTATCTATTTACCAGTTTAAACTCTTATTGTCCCCTGTTTCAACCTTATAATGACCTATTAATTTTCTTATAGCCTTGTGTTTATCTTTTCTCCTACCACAGGAACATTGCACAAGCCGCTAACTGCAATATGACACTTCTCTCTTCTGCCATTTACCATGTGAAAATGTAAGGCACAGAACTACTTATCTGAGAAAGCCACAATGAAGTAGATGACCAATGCTCAGAGATTACTACATAATCATCTTTACAGGGCTGCCTCCCTGTCTATTCCAAATTGGTTTATGTATAGGGAACACTTCTGGCTCCAATACAATTTTGAAAGTTCATTGAGACTTGTGAGAATCAAACTTTTTACTGTGATTCTAGGTTCATTATTTTTTCTTACTGCCTGACATAAAACAAATTTTAATAATATTTTATGGACTGAACAAAACACTACACAAATAAATGAAAGGCAAAGTGAGTTCTCAATATCACTGAGAAATGATTGCATGATCATAGAGAAGAGAAATAGATCTTAAGATACAGGATCTGGAAATAGTTTACCAATAGAAAGAATCTATGGATTTCCTTTAGGAAGCAGAACAGTGCTATTTAGGTGACTTATTTTTGTTGCACTAAACTGAAGCTTGTATATGTTTATTGCTGGCACCACTTGCTGTGATGGGCGAGTCCGATGCTGGGCCCAAAAGCAAGAAGGCCACAGTGACAACATGAATATTGCAGTGAGGCAAGGAGACAGTGCCTCCAAGCTGCTATTTGTAAACCACTAGGAAAAGAATAGGACCCCAAGGAACAGGAGGATGACTGGGTGATACACGGGAGCACAGCAGAAAGGAGCAGCTGAACAATAGTCTCTAGATGAGATCCTTCTTTCCCAAAGAGTGAATGAATGAGTGCAGGACATGAGTGGTTAAACTTGGGTGGCATAAGGTGAAAGCATTCAGCCAGCTCTCCTCTTCATTCTCCAATAACAAGCTGTCCTCCTTGCTAAGGCCATAAGAGAAAGACCATTCACACAAGGCAGTGTGTATGTGTACACATAAGCTGCTGTGGTTCTGTGCCTGTGGGCCTCAGAAGTTCCTATGCCGAAAACCTGGTCACTAGCGTGACACTATCAGGACGGGAGGATTGCTGGAAGTTGATTAGGTGCTCTGCATGAGACGTGCATGGAAGAGAGTATCACCCAACAGAAAAGCATCTAGAGGGCTGCCCGGCTGCCTTCGCTGGTGAGAATGCCATCAGAAAGGGCCGAAAAGCAGACATCACTAGAGAGCACACCTGCTGCTGCCTGAACAGTGGACTTCCCAGGCTTCGGAACTGTAAGAACCAACATTTTGTTGTTTATAAATAACCTAGTCAAAGTATTTTATTGCAGCCCCAACAAAGATACACACACACACGCACACACACACACACACACACACACACAAAGAGTTAAAGCTATCATAACTCGGTGCTACATATAGCCGCGCAATTCATAAAAACTAAATCATGGGAAAAGCCCATATACTCATCAATAGATGAATGGATAAAGAAAATGTAAGTTCTATAAACAATACAGCACTACTCTGCCATAAAGAATAAAAGGGAGACTTTTTTGGCAAATGGATGTATCTTGAGATCCTCATCTTAAATAAAATAAATCAGACACACAGGTTTACATATCATGTTTCTTTTCTGGGAGAAACACCAAATTTAAATAAGGGGCAAAATGAATGCTAGAGATTGCAAAGTAAAAAGAAGTTGTTCAAATGGTGGGAAAACGTGAAGTGATAAAAAAGGAGAACATTGAAGGAAAAAGTTAAAAAAGCTTTTGTAAATAGAAAAAGGAAACAGTTTAAGGGATGAGTAGGAAATAGGAGAAATGATTTAAAATATATTATGTACAGTTGCAAGTTAGCTTGATGAGTGTGATCATTATGTATGGTAAATATAGGCAAATATAAAATAGATTTTTTTAAAAAGTGATAAAATATTTAAAAATACTTTTAAACAAGAACAGAACATTGAGCTTCTGGTACAAATACCAAAATCTATGTGAGATGTAAAGTGGTAATATACAGATGCCTCCATGTCTGATAGAACAATAGAAAGCAAAGAATAGAACAAGAAATTGAACAGAAAGTGAGGTTCACAGATATTGAAAAAATTCTGTTGAACTCTTTCCTACTATTCCTAAATAATGCTTGACAAAAGGTACCTGTACAAAAAAATACTGTTTACCTCATTAAATGTCTCTATATTAGCATGTGTCCTCTATTTGTATCTACATAGCCCAAGAGCATCCTGTGATCAAAGCAGCACAAAGCATCAGATAGATTTTTGAGCATAACTTCTAATTGTTGAATGAGTTACCAACAAGAGCTGAAATAATATTTATTTCAAGCACAGGCCTTTTAGGCAGACCATTTCTGAATTAGTAATGAGAAACAATAATATGTGAAGCAAGAAAGATTATACTGGAAGCACAATTGAATTTGGGAAAGAATGCTATAATAAAAATACAGTAAAGAATTTCTAATAAGGTATTTTGAATAGAATAATTTATAAACCATGTGTATATATACATACACATGTATGGTTTTATATAAATTATTGAATATTTGCTTATAGAACTAAGTCAAAAATGAAACATGGCACGGTGCAAAAACTTGCATAATTTCAAGGAGGCCAGGCTACTCTGACAAAAATCTCCCAATTACAGAGGCTCACCACAACAGAGATTTCCTTTCACTCCCCTGAGCCATGTAAATCAGAGAAGGAGGGCCCTGGTGTTGCTGCTTCTCCTCGGTGGCTCGATTCCCCTAAAACCCACGTTTCCGCTGTTACCTCTGTAAGGGGAGAAAATTGCCAAATCACACACTGACTCTCCAAACCCCAGGGCTAAAGAATTTGCCATTTCAGTCCATTTTCAGGCACAGACAGGTCAAACGGTTTCACCTAAATGCAAATTAGTTAAAAAGAAAAGACAATCCTGTCTTGTTCAGAAAGGAGAACCAGTAAACAACAGCAATCTTTCAGCCTTTGGAGACTATGTATTCATTTGATTTTCCTTTCTACCTCCCAAATCCATGTATCATTTTCCCATGAGGGTAAAATAAAACTCTCTTATACTAAAGCCTCACACTCCAAATTCAAGCTTTCTCCCAGATGCACAGACAGTAGTCTCCCTGAGAGGTGCAGATGTAGCTCCTATTGTTCTAGAACACACCAACTGCAATGGGAAGGGGTCCATACCCTTAAATGTAATATTTAGTAGTAGAAAAAATACGATAAATGCAAGAAGTGCTTTTGGTCGGGTAAGAAAGGGAAGACACAAACTTGAAGCAGTCTGGTTGGACAGGTGCGGCACACTCCCCGCGGCTCCTCCGTGGCGAGCAGGCTGGTCCACCCTGTCCCGGGCCTCCAGCCCTTGCACGCGAGCCTTGCACTGCCCCTGCAGGGCTTTGCCACACAGAAGTGGGGATGGTGTCTCATAGAATGCTTTGGGTCCCAAAATAAATGAAGATTTGGGGCTGTGGAGATCAGCGGCTAAATGCCAGCCTGGCAAGCACAAGGACCCTTGTCCGACACCCAGTACCACATGTCATGCTGGCCCCATCCTGGGTGCACCTAGTTGGCCATGAAGAGTGGGGGGTGGTGGTGCATGCCTGTAATCCCAACACCAGCGAGGCTGAAACAGGAGGATCACTACAAGTCTGAGTTGCACAGTGAGACCTTGTACCAAAATAAATGAAAAATGTTTTCATTGAAGATTTAAGTGAAGATCTTCAGGATCTCCCTAGCAATCTTTCTTTGCAATGTAGCACACCTGTTATCTCTCTTAATCCACTCAGTACTGACACATCAGTCATCTCCCACATGTTTCTAACCTCCAACCCCACCACTGCTACTTGTGCTCTGGTTTTAAATAGGATCATTTTGAACTTACTTGCAAATAAAAATTATTTCTTACCTCCCCTTTAAAGTAAACACTTTCATCCCATTGAAAGGACCACACCCTCAGACAGCTCTTTACTGAGAGTCCTTAACACCCAGTGATTTTAACCATGCAGGTGACAGTCGAACGGTTGCATTTGGTTTTGCTGTATCATAAATCACCCTGACTCTGGCATAAAACAATGAAAGTTTTGGGTTTTGTGGATTCAGTCACATGTGACCTCAATATATGCAATGGAAAATTCCTCAACCAATTAATAGTTTGAAATTACATGTAATTCTGAGAAGGAAATAAAACTTGATCTGTCCCGCTCCCTCCCACTCAGAATGAGAATCACTTTTTCCAGTGTTTCCTTACCCAACCATCACTCTCTACTGCTCTGGTATCACAGGGATTATGTTCAAATGGCCTATGTTTTGTTTCATAATAAGCCCAAAGAAAAAAAGTGTGACATGATTATTGTAATAGTTCTACTCCATTTTCATAATTGACTGCTCAATCCTGATTGTTATAATTGCTCCAATTTTGCCATTATTGTGCATCTTCTACTTTGCCTAATTTGTGAATTAAAATTTGTCATAAGCACCTTTGTACATACATGTGTGTAGGAAAAAACATAGTATGTACAGCACTGATGTCACCCACAATGTCGAGTACACACCACAGATTGTGGAATGTACCACCAAGGATAATGGAAATTGCTGTATTCAACTGTGCTCATGTATTCTGTAGGTCAAGTAAGAAAAAACATGAATAGATATATATTTTCTATTCCAAGGCAGTTTGGCGACCCACAAAAGGATTCAAGTGACTAGGGCCTGGAATTTCTGAGTATCAAGAGTCCACTTCCTGAGCAGCTTCTGTTCTGAAGATGGCTGGTGGTGAAGTTTGCACTTACTGAAGAAATAGTGTCAGTTGCAGATGATAAAAAAGCTCTGGAGGTGAATAGAGGTGATGGCTGTATGACACTTGAGACACAGAATGGTGTGCTTAACCTTTATGAAGAAGTAAATTGGAACAAACACTCGACTATTACTGTGGCTTGGGCTTCTGCTGCTGCAATGGCTAGGATCTCTGGAAGTCATCCTACAAGGAGAGTGGGGGAGGAGAGAATGGGGGGAAAGTGGGAGAAAGAGAAGGAGAGGAGGAAGACAGGAAGGGAGGAAAGGATGGACAGAGAGAGAGAGAGAGAGAGAGAGAGAGAGAGAGAGAGAGAATGAGAGAGAGCGAGCCTCCTAGTCCACTCTTCCCAGGGCAGGTAGCATATTTTCTGCCATGCTGCATGGGCTGAAGCAGTCACAATTCCATCCACCAGATTTCAGGACAGAGTCAGACAACATCTTTGAATAGTAGGAGAGTAAAAATATTTAGGACCATGTTTTTAAGAGTGCAATACACAGCCTTGATATAAATCTTTAATTAAACTTACCTTTATTGCTATTGTTAAAGCCGCTTCCATTTCATTTTTTAATTAAACTGTTACCAATTTGGGGCCAAGGAGATGGTTCAGTGGAATAAGTGCTTCCCTGGCAAGCGCAAGGGTCTGAGTTCAATCCCCAGTTCTGAAAAAAAAAAAATTGTTACAAAATTTGTGGGTATTTCTTTGCTTGAAAAAGTCATTCTTTATATCCTGAGCTCTTATTTCCTATAGACATAACCTAAGTATTACAACCCCAAACTCATACACACTATGAGCATCCACTTTTCCAATTACTTCGTGGGAAGTTGAAATTTCATCTCCAATTGTGAAAGGCTTACTAAATATATCACCACTACATAATGGACTGTGCTGTTCTCTTCTGGACTCTTAGTTTCTTAGAAGTCGTTCTATCCACACATTTACCGGTTTCCCATATTTTAAACTACATTGTGTATTAGACCAGGGAGGTTGTGCTGATATTCTCTTCATGACATTTTATTTCCTGTTCACATTCAGGTCAGCAGGGACACTCTATTAAATGTAATCGCTCTGGAATGAGGCTGATGGAAACTTTGTCTCAATATATTTAGCAGGAACTGACTCAAAGCTTTTGCTTAAAAGAAACACACATTTTACTCTCATCTACTGGGTAAAGCAAGCCACACAGTCACACCCTAAGTACTGCAGAAAAACACACCATGCATTGCATTAGAAGGAACCAGAAATATGTAGTGAATGGTACTAACAACTACTGTAGATGTCTAGGTGATAAATCCTAAAATATCTACTTGGCAATTTTTTTTTGTCTTTTTTTGAGACAGGGTCTCACTATGCAGTTCAGGCTGGCCTTTAGCTCATTTTGTAGCTCAAGCTGGTCTCAAACTCACAACAACCCTCCTGCCTCAGCCTCCTGAGTGCTGGGATTACAGGCATGCACCACGACACCCAGTTTTACTTGGCAATTTTGACTCTTATGCCTTTACAGTAGATTGAATGGCAACTATGATCAGAAATAATTTGTTTTAATTTTATTCCAATGCAATATGTGTACTGTATTGTGGAAATATGATTTTAATAAATAAAACTCACTTAAAAATTAGAAACTGAGGTGAAGAGGATCACAAGCTCAAGGTCAAAATGGGCTACAATGTGAACTGAAGGCCAGCCTGAGCTAGTTATGAATCCCTATGTAAAAAAATGAATATTTAAAAAAATTGGAATTTCATCTTAACAATTAGAGTAGCATTTCCTAAAAATTAGAATCCTAAACTACTGGAAATTTTTCAGGAAGAGAATGTGGTGTTTTTTCTCAGAAGATTTTGCTATGACAGAACAGGATGTTTATACATATTGAACTTCCTGAAATAATTTGCATGTAAAATTGAGGCGCACAAGGTAGAGATGAGTACTGAGTCCTCTGAGACACTGCTGGATGAGTGAGCAATGGCACAGTCTACCCAGAATGTAATTTGGATGGATGCATCAATGGATTAGAATTCATTATCTTATACAGCCTAGCTTATCCCACTAGAATTTACTAAGAAAAATAATCATGGGTGGAAACTTGTGATTTTGAAGATTGCTTAAAGACTTGAGAAAACTTAAAATTGCAAGATTATTAAGAAAAATGTGAGCAAAAGTGTTCCCTACAAAGTTGTCTGCAAATATGTCTACATGTCTACATTTATGACTGCATTATGGATATATATATATATATATATATATATATATATATATATATATATACCCATATGATATATTATATATGTATATTTATATCTCATATGAAGTTTGGGATATGCATGTACTTCGCAGACACATTAATCTGCACACAAAGGCAGCCCACCCTCCTCCTTACCCACTGCAGCAGGAGGCTCTGCCACCCTCATGGAAGCTACAGTGAGCCCCAGAAAACTGGGGAGCCTTTGCCGTGGCCCTGAGCCCCGCTGAAATTGGGGAGCTTTAAAAATGTCAAATCAAAGGAAAGAAAGACAATCTCAGACTTTCAGCTCACCCGGATCAAGGCCAGCAGACAAGACATGGAAGGACCTGGAGCCACACGCCCGAAATTTCTGAGATAATAGCAACTGGAGTAAAGAACTCCATCAAGGTGTAGAGGAAATCAGATCAGAAATACTCTTGGAAGTAGAAAAAGGAAGTGACAGTGATCATGAAAGAATTGCAAGGCCCATCTAAAGTCACAGATTGAAATACAGAGTGAAGTAGATAAATGATGGAGGTACTGAATGAACCGTACAGGAAAGAATTAGAATGCATGAAACAGATTCAAAGAGATATCCAGGAAATTAAGAACTCCACTGAAAACTGGCGTGAATTTGAAGAGAAATATCTTCAGAAAAACACAGAAATAGCATAAGTAGTTTTATCCATGATTTAAATACATAACGATTTTTTCTATCGCCTTTTCATGTTCAGTGTTGATAATTGCTATATACTGCAATTGCTGCTCTTATAATATAAAAATATACATGTCTACATAAATTAATATAATTATTTTAAACTCTCTATACCTTTCATTATTTTTATGTCTTTTCATATTATCTAAGCACTAATGATGGAAAACACCTGTTTACATACCTGCCCAAGATTTATGAAATGACAAAAAATTAATTACTTCTTATTATACAATATTTTCTGTCATGAAAACATGGCATCACATTTATTTGAATTAAAAATTATAGTTTATATTTTCTTACTGGATGAGGAACACAAATAAAAGTAGTTTACTCCTAGATGACTTAAGAAGATTTTCTTCCATTCATGTGAATCTCAGGGCTTTTCATTTTGATCTTTGTTTCATTCTTAAGCTTTGTATGAGTTCCCCACCTATACCAAATACATTCTATATTTCCTGTGATCTCTCTTAATTTCTCAGAAAAAAATATTTTCTAATTGATTTGGTTATGAGATACTTTTTCTTTTGTTAGGTTTCAACTGCATTATACTAAATGTTGCTATTATATACAAAAATGATTTTCTAATCATGATGAAACAAAACTCATTTAATTAACATTTAATTTTCATTGTCCACGAATTCCTTGCCTACCCCTATGTCTTCAAGGCTTCCTCTGACTTTCTCCACCAGTCCTACATATAACCCACTACTATTATGGAATAGTGGACTATCTTGGATTATTTTGCTGAATTCATGCTCCTACAATATTTACATGGCAATGGAATACCCATCTCTGACAAAACTAAACAAAAAGGGGTATATATATATGAGGGACCATTTCGTATCTGTGTATGCAAAATAGTTAAGATAGATATACAGCTACTTTCTCTTAATTCAATGAGAAGAAAGATTTATACTAATAGTATTTGGACAGGATATCATGTCTGAATCTTGTACTATGAATAACCACTATGAAGACAACAATATGGAATCATTAATTATTGTCTTGAAACTATCTCATTGCTATTTATCAATAAAATTAGTTTAAAAATTTCATTGTCACATCTATGCAACTTTCTTAATAAATTCTTCTATTCATCCAAGTATGTAATATCTAAGTTGCTCTATTTTTCTTACTGAAAGCTACTATATAATATTTGAATTAGTAAAAATTATATTCATTTCAATTAGTTGCTCTCTATACAATATGCCATCTTTTGTATAAAAATCTTAATTACCTTGAAATTATTCATATTAAGTGAACAAAGGATAATCTTTCTGCCATATTGGCATCTTTAAAAACTATATATGACAATAAATAATAATTTTTATTGTGCATGCAGAGAAAAAAATGGAAAAACTTTGGAGAGTCCATCCTTTTGTACTGAAGATGACTATAAATATGCAAAATAATGCAATTTTGTGCAGCATCAAATACAATTTCTGACTAATAATGTAATTGTATGACATAAAACTATTTTCATAATTTTCTAAAAGCCTCATTTTTGTCTAATTTCTTCCTTCTATTTTTACATGTAAAAATTATTTATTCCCCTAGTTGAAAATGTGTACCTGGAAGCAATCCTTGGCAATTTATTTTTAACAAAAAATTGTTTTGGGCACTGTCCCTTAATTTTTGGCTCTATCTTTCTCTCTGTCTCTCTCTGTCTCTGTCTCTCTCTGTCTCTCTCTGTCTCTCTCTCTCTCTCTCTCTCTCTCTCTCTCGTCTGTGTGTGTGTGTGTGTGTGTGTGTGTTACTGGTGATTAACCATAAAGTATTAATCTACATGTCCATCTTTTCTTCTTTCTTTCTTTCTTTCTTTCTTTCTTTCTTTCTTTCTTTCTTTCTTTCTTTCTTTCTTTCTTTCTTTCTTTCTTTCTCTACGGTGCTAAGCTTCCCAGGCTATGCTCTCTTCCTCAGGTTGTCCTCTCTTCTGATGGAGTTCAGAGTGCAACAATCTAAAGTATAATTCCTTGGGACACTGAGTACTTTAAGTTGATAGGAACTGAAAAAAATCACAGGGGCAAGAAGTTCGCTTTTCCCCACTGTTTTTCTCTTGTCCCTTGTAGTGAGCCATAAATCCTCAGAAGGTCATGTTGACTTCTCTCTGCCTTCTCCCTCGAGGACTCCAGAGTGATAAATTTCCTTCATTAGTTTGGAAAGATGGGCTGCCTCACAGAGACATAAAAAGCATCTGAATACACATAACTTACTGAGTTCCTCCCTACTTATTGCAATAGATCGTACCCTTCTGCCCAATCTTGCTTCTAGACAAATATGATTTTTTCATCAAAAACATATACTGGAGGAAAGACAGTCTCCTGGATAAATGATGCTGAGAAAGTTGGATGGCGACCTGCAGAAGGTTGATTCCAGATCCGTGTGCTCATCATGTGCTAAAATAAAATCTAAATGATCAAAGGTCTAAATGTTAAAACAAAAACACTTAACTTATTAAAAGACAAAAGTGGTGCAACTTTTTGAGACCTAGGCAAGTACTCTGAGTAGAACTTCAGTTCCAGAAGAAACAATACAAAGAATCAACAAATGAAAATATACCAAATTAAAAGTCTTCTGCTCTATAATGGAAACAACCAACAGAATTAACAGACAAGCTACAGAATGGGAAAAAATTACCACTTATTCCTAGGCCAGAGAACTAATATCAAGAATATATATTAAAAAAAAAAACTGAGCAAAAGAGACACCCTCCAAGTTAATGAACCAATTTAAAAAATGGACAATTGAAAGGAATAACACGTTGTAGCAGACCAGGGACAAATGGCCCACAAATCCACCAAAAAAGGCTTATCGTCACATGTCAACTGAAAAATTCAAATGGAAAATACACTGACATACCATCTTATCCCAGAAAACAAAATTGCTGCCATCAAAAAAACCTAACAACAGCAAGCACTAGTGAAGGTATGGGGAAACGGCACTCTATTACCTTATTGAAATGTAAGTTAGTACAACCACGGTGGAGATTCCTCAAAAAAACTAAAAACAAACTTTCATTTCACTCAGATGTCTCCCTTCTAAATATTTTCTCAGAATAGTTAAGAACATTATATTATAGTGGAACATGTATGCCCATGTTTATAGCAGCACAATTTATAATAGCTAGATACTAAAAAGTGTATATGCACATCAGTAGATGAATGGATAAAAGCAATATGGTATTTATACATGATGGAGCAACATGTGACATAAGGAAAGAGAAACTGGACACATTTAGAGGTAAATGGATGCAACTTGGGAACTTAATATTGAGTGATACAAGTTGGACATGAGGATCAAATATCACATTGTTTCTCCTACTTGAGAGACATAAAAAGCAAAAAAAGCAGAGATAAATAGGAAATAGGTAGGAGCTCAAATACTCCCCCAAACTACAAATTCCATTACTTGAAAAATATTCGATATATATGCTATTTGGTTTCATTCATGCTACTAATTTGTATCAGCTATTCAAAAGAATGGCTTATGTTACTGTTTCTTTTTTGTAAGACTCTTTTTGGTTTATATCTTGTATTTCAAGCAACTACTTTGAGGATAATATTACACCGTGAAATAACTATTGCTATTCTCTTGTTTGACTACTTATTACTGTCTATTATTATTATTATTATTGTTATACTTTTGACACAGAGTTTTTGTGTAGAGTTCAGGCTGGCCTTGAGCTCACTCTGTAGCTCAGGCTGGTCTCAAGCTTGCAATGATCCTCCTGTCTCTATTCCCAAGTAGCGGGATTGCAGACATGTTCCAACAAGCCTGGCTACTGCCATTAAGAAGAATAAATGAGTCATTTGCAGGAAAGTGACTTTGCCTTGCTACCATAATCTTAAGTAAAATAAATCAAGCAAGGTTAAATATTCATTACATGCTTTCTCTTATATGAGAAAACCAAACTACAGTGAGCAAACTAAATAACAGGAAATAGAAAGGTAAATAAATCTTCCACAAATGGGTAGGAGATCATAAAATAGTGGATTGTAGAGGGAGGAGGAAAGGAAGAGGCAGAAGGTAATGAAGGGAATGAAGAAGGGGCAGGGAGAGAGGAATGGAAAAAAATTCAGATGTGGTTGTTGTATGTACAACCCCCCAAGTAATCATTATGCACTGAAAATGTGTTGTCAATAAAAGATAAAATCGGGAGGAAAAGAAAGTGAAGGGGCCTGTTGGGGCTAATACAAGGTCAATAAAATACTAGAAAAAGAGGCAGATTGAAAGGGAAAGATAGGAGATGCAGAATCAATAACATAGATACAAGGAAATTTGCCACTTCATGGCCAAGAAATATTTATTCTGAGCAATTCAAAATCAGGAAATAAAAAGTTCAGAAAGAATGAAGAAAAAAGCTGGGTAATGATAAGATGTTCTACAAATCCTACAGAAGCCTGATGAACTGGTGCTAAGAGACAGGCACGGTTCCTTGCAGTGCTTCGTCTCAGATGCTGTGATTAAAATCTAAGTTTCCATCTGCCCCCTGTGGGTGCACCCTGGAGGTGGGCTGCCCTCCTTTCATCTCAAAGGCCACTGGAAGTCAGCTTCCTCTGTTCTCTCAGCTGTGCTTTTTATCTTCTGCCAACACCTTAAGCTGTGAGAGTTAACAATGTTGAAGGTTAGAATGCTCCTCCGTCTGTAAAATTACTAATGTGTCAACTAACAAGGATTTTGGAAGGACGCTTTCTCCCTCAGTGCCTGTATGCTTTTGCTTTAGTAAGTGTGTGCTCCCACCTCTGCTTGGGAAGCTCTGGCTCCAAGAAATGGTCAGCAGAATTTCAAAGCATTTGGCTCACGTGATTGAACATTCCAGGCCTTTAAGGAATCTAAAACTGGTAAATTTGATCTTCATTCCATTTATTGTGAGATAAACCCTATAGCTATTTCTTATTGCCTTGATAAGAAATTTCTCCAGATACTGAGTTTAGATTCTGGTAACAAAAAGCAGGAAGAGAGAGCCAGTCAGATAGCTCAGGGGATTAAAGCTCCAGTTTAGGCATACACAGAGATGGTGGGTTGGATCCCGGCCTGCTATGTCGACCCTACCCCCAGAGGCAGGCTGAGAAGGGGATTGAGACTGGGCATGGCGGTGGGTGCCTATAATCCCAGGCTGGGAGGCTGAAAAACAGTAAGGATCACCACGAGTCTAATCTGTGTAGTGAGACCCTGTAGATCCTGTACTAAATATATGTATATAATATTTATATAATAATATATTTAGTACATCTATAGAGAGAGAGAGAGATAGATAGATAGATAGATAGATAGATAGATAGATAGATAGATAGATATAAATATCCTTAAAAAATAAAAAGAAAGAGAGCAGAAACAGGAGCATCTAATAATTTTGTATTTTCTAACTGTAATAAACTTTTGCAAAAGATGGTTTGCAAGATCGAAAGCAACTGTCAAATACAAAGAAAAGATTAAATAAATTTCTAGATTGTTTATAGCAAGAGAAAGTTTGTGAGCAAGTGCTCGCAAATGTTAAGCTCCCACTCTCTTCAAAAGATAGGGATATTATCTTTCTTAAAGACTAAATTTCAAAAAATCTCTCTTAAGTACTTCATAAGACATTTTAGGACCTTAAAATTGGCAAGAGATCCACTTTGCTTTTTTACAAAAACCTATATATATTTTAAAATGACAGAGAAAGGATTTACAAGTTTTCTAATGCTTTCTATTAAGGGAGTTTTTTTCCTCTTATTTTCAAATTTTATAATGTTTGGGTATAATATGATCTGAGAACAGTGACTAACCTAATGCATTGCTGAAATATTATATTTCAAGGAATACATTTAACAGTCATGGGATAAACTCTGTGACTTAAGTTGTCTGAAGGAATTAGATGATGACTTTTTAAAGGTAATTTTTAAAAGCGTGAAAAACAGCTAAAACAACAACTCTGATACAGATACAAAAATGCACACACACTGCAGACCTTATTCTGTTTGATCATTAAATCAGTCAGGGTTTCCTAGAGAAACAGATGTAACACAGATGTACAAACTTGTAAGAAATTACAAGTTTGACTTACAATGGCCAGCCGCAGAGAGGACGGGAA
>PVKA01009270.1:0-69065 GCA_004027165.1 Ctenomys sociabilis | reverse complement strand
AAAATGGGAAGAGAAAACAAAGCTTCTACAAATAAGGAGGGGAAGAGAAGTTAAAGGAAGGGTGGGGAATGTGGGAAAAAGAATCAAGTTGTGTCATGTACAGTACAAATTCTGTATGATGAATGTGAGCATTATGTATACCTAAAATATACAATAAACTCAATTTAAGAAAAAGAAGAGGCACCAGGCACGGTGGTTCACGCTGTAATCCCAACACTTGGGAGGCTGAGACAGGAAGATTACCATGAGTTTGAAACCAGCCTGGGCTGTGAGTTTAAAGTGAGCCTGAGGGTCAGCCAAATAGCTCAGCAGATTAAAAGTGCCTGGGCCTCCTGCGCCCAGTCCATCCCCAGGGCACACTGAGATAGCAATTGAGACTGGGCATGGTGGTACACGCCTATAATTCCAGCTCTTGAGAGGCTGTAAATAGGTGGATCACTAAGAGTTTGAGTCCAATCTACTAGTGAGCCTCTGAACACCCTGTAGACCCTTCCCTAAAATACAAAGAAAAAAAAAAAAAAAGAAAGAAAAGAAAAAAAATATATATATAGTGAGCTTGGACTACATAGTGAGACCCTATTTCAAAAGCAAAATGAAACAAAACAAGAGACAAGAGAAAAGGATCATTCACAGAGGCAGAGGTAGGTGAAGTTGGAGAGGACTAACTTCTAATGTTCTAGGGCACAGCAATGAAACTACGGTTGACAACAACTAACTGACTGATTCAAGAAGCTAGTAAAGATGATTCTGAATATTCTTTTTCTGGTACCAGGAATTGAACTTGTGACCTTGTACTTAGCAGGCAGGTACTATGCTGTTGAGCTATGTCTCCAGCCCCCCAAATATTCTCAACATAAAGAACCAATAAATGAAGGATAATATACCACCCTCCAAAAGAAAATACAGGGGCCGGGCAGATAGCTCAGTAGAATAAGCACTTGCCTGGTAAGCTCAAGGGCCTGAGTTCAATCCCAAGTTCCACCAAAAAAGAAAAACAAAGAAAATACAGGGAAAAAAAGCAGCAACTCAAAGAAATGCATGGTGGGTAGATTTTATGTTATGAGTGCAGCTCACAGGAATATACTTTATTTTGGAAAATTAGTCCTTGTATTCATTCTTGCATGAAATTATTGGTCTTAATAGGGGGGAAATGTACATGATGAACCTAAATACAAGAGACAGTTTAGCCTTCACCAAACTGAAGATAGCTAATGGCAAAGTTATAGCAGACTTGGAGCCAAGTGGAGATCTACTCTAGATCCCTACCCCTTTTTGCAGTGCTAGACAGTAAGCCCATTACACTGTGCAAACCCTCCACCACTGGGCTTCAAGCTAACCAGTTCTGCTTGTGTTTTTTGAGACAAGGTCTCACTAAGTTGTTCAGGTTGGCCTGGAGCTTGCAATCTTTCATCTAAGCCCCCTGAGCAGCTGCAATTACAGGTGTGCCCTATTGTGTCTGGCCATTAGAACTCTTTTTTTTTTTTTTTTTTTTTGTGGACCTGGGATTGAACTCAGGCCCCTGTGCTTGACAGCCAAGTGCTTATTCTAATGAGCCATCTCCCTGGCCTCCATTAGAACTCTTAATGATAGCAGATTACTTAAGACTTACAGATCTATACATCTTAGGCTTCTTCTTTCTAGTCTGAGAAAGGCCCAGATCTCAAGCAGCCAAGTCTGGATCTACTTATAAGCTCTGGGTTTTATACAAGGAAACCCTCACATTTCGATTTAAGTTCGAAAAGTTAAGCCCTTCTAAAAATCAATTACAATGGTACCTAGGTTCATGAACTTGATTCTTTCCATGATTTTGGTCATAAACTGGATGACAATCAAATTGAATTCAATGGTTAGGGTCAATGTTGACCTTCTTGGGAAATTTGATTTGGTTCTTTTCCAATTCCATTTGTGACCAAAAACATGGAAAGAATTTAAGTTCATGGACAGAGGCATCGTGTACTGGATACATTTCCTCAAGTTTTGTGAAGGACGAGACCCCAGCAAAGTAGAGATATATCAAAGCCAAAACACAGAACAGTGACCTGTCAGGAACACACCACACAGACTACAGTTTTCCAAGGGTATGACAGTGATGGCTAATTCAAAGCAGAGAAAGTGAATTACTTCCTGAGGCTTGAGTTGGTTTTAATAGACTGCTAATAGCTCAGAAATTAAGTTAATGTTGTTGGTTTCTAGTATTTAAAACGCTGCCAAAATTGGAATGGTAGCTTCTATTCCCCTTATTCCCACCAAAAATGAGATACTTTGATAAGGAAAAAAAGTGTCTTTCAGAGATGTAAATTTTTATATGAACCTCCTCTGGACTTTGTGTCAATCTACTCAAAACATGACTAGATTCTAAGCTACCTGGAAATCAGACTGAATTAATTACAGATGAAGTGCTAGAGGTGATGAGGAGATACACTTTGGGAATCTTTCAGATTAAAAGCAAAGGGATCAAAATTCCGCAGTAAGTCTTAAAGATACTGCCCTCCTTCAGTGTCTACAATTTATTAGCAAGCTACCATTTTACACACAGATCCTGGTAGAGTGGTCTGTCCAGTTCTTTGCTTTATAGAGAAAAACAGACAAAATTGCAAGCAAATAGCTTAAATAATAATGGCGTTCCCATGTAGAAAGTGTAATGAAATCACAAAAGAAAATAATAAACCCAGGAGAGGTGAATACATAGACTGAAGAAGTATTTCGTTAGGTTCTTTCTGGGAAATCTGTTAGTTTTTAGAAATAAGAAAAGGTTTTAATTACACCAGGCATAACTAAGGAGTAGACAGTGTAAGTGCACAGGTGGTGCGTCACTGAACCCAGGGTTTCATGCATGCAAAACATGTGTCCTACCACAGAGCATGTTTTTCAGCTTTATTAGCAAACTCACCCATCATAGGCCCCGCTGACTATCCTCTTGTTATCAAATCGAATGCATCGAACCAATTCTTCATGGCCTTCTAACACTCGTAAACATGCACCACATTCTATGTCCCACAATCTAAAAGAGAACATTGAGTCATGTGAATGTTTATGTCTTCTTTTCTAAGCTTGGCATGTCATAAAAATATACTTCACATGTCTTTTAAGAATCCATGCTGGGTGTATTGGCACACAATTGCAATCCCAGCACTTGGGAGGCTGAGGCAGAAAGATTGTTGTGAGTTCAAGGCCAGCCTGAACTACATATGGAGATCCTGTTTCAAAACAAACAAACACAAAAGAATTCACAAAATAAGATCAATCACAACTCATACAAAAGTGTACTGTTGTGAAAGTATTTTCTTTCTGCCACATTAACAGGCAGGAAGAAGTTTATGATTTAAACTCAAATGTAGTATTATTTTCTGAGAACAATGCTTTGTATAAAAGGCTTTATAATCATGTCCTTTCAGGCATAAAAGTGACTAATTCATTAACAGTTCCCTGGGAAGGAAATGAGCAATCTAGGAGGAGCAACGCTCCCTGAAAGCACCAGGAGTGGGGCCAGGGTAGGCCATCAGCCCTCATGCAACACCTCCAGCTCTGAGGACAAGTGCAAAGCTATTCATTTAATAACTTAAAAAGCTGTCTGCTTTCAGACAATTTAAGTGATTAATAAGAACTATCTTAGATATAACAATAACTTGATTTAAAAAAAAAGTCTCTTTATCCTCTTGGCAATTCACTGAAGAAAAGGAGAGGATGGGTAAAACTTTCAAATTCTCATCATATCTGCATCATTCCGTTTGGTGAAGGAGAAAACACAAGGAAGTACTCTGACACATGCAATCTTCATACAGACCAGTTCGGTAATGCTAAGACCAAAGTGTATGCTTTTTCTTCCTTTTTTTGGTGGAGCTGGCACTGAACTGAGACCCTTGCGCTTATTCTACTGAGCCATTTCTCCGGCCCCTGTATGCTTTTTCATTAGGAAACAAATCTTTTCTTTAAGCAATAGTGACAAAAAAAAAAGGATATTAACACCATTTATTAACAACTTATTAGCACTTTTCAACTGTAGAGAAATCTAAAAAGGGGTATCAAGGGGCTGGGGAGATAGCTCAGTAGACTTTGCTTCCATGGCAAGCGCAAGGATCTGAGTTCAATCCCCAGTTCCACCAAAAAATAAAATTTAAAAATAAATAAATAAATAAAAAGGGGCATCAGCTACAGGCACCTCTTGCTTGCTTCTTTACTGACTGGCTCACTGGTACAGGTCTACTTGTGGATTTTTTTTTTTTTTTTTTTGACAGGGTCTTACCTTGCAGCCCACATTCACAGTGATCCTCCTGCTTCCTGCCTCCCTAGGGCTGGGATTATAGGCGCGTGCCACCATGTCCGGACTCCATCGCCAGCTCAGCACACCCGAAGGCAGGGCCAGCACGGCATGCGGAACCAGGAATTGAACCCTGGCCGCCGCGCTTACCTAAGCAAGCGCTTAGTCTGCTGAGCTATACCGCCGGCCCTTACAGGTCTACTTGTGATAAGACTGCTGTGGGAAGGGAACATATAAACAAAAGCTACAGTGCTGCTTTCTGGCTCTGCTGACTCACAAGAAGCACAGAAGGAAAAATCCTGATGTCATATGGAACGGAAGAACCATCTGATCTGCGTTGCCCCATCCAGTAATACTCATTTGTTTCTGGAGACAGCACTTGCTACTCACCTGATGGTGTTGTCAGATGAGCCGCTCACCACCAGCCTGTCTCTGTACTGTAAACAGGCGATCCCTCTTTTGTGTCCATTTAGGGTCCTCACAAATTCACAAGTACTTGTGTTCCATACCTGAGATTGAAAGTGACACTGAGTAATGATTTGCTGCTTTTACTGGTAAAATCTATGGTGAACGGAGTCTTAGGGAAGCAGAAAACAGGACTGAACCACTAGGACACATCAATTTCTCAAACATAGAGAATGGAGCAAACAAATGTCATTTCCTTCATGGTAATACTGGTTTAATTAGAAGCTGGCTGGAATCACAAGGGAATTCTTCAAACTGATCTATATCAGGTTTGACTCATTTTGCAGATACATTTTCTTGAACTTAAATTTACCCTTGACCTTTTCACACTCATCATTATTATTTTGTGGTGCTGGGGCTGAACATAGAGCCTTATGCATGCCAAGCAAGTGCTTTACCAGGGAACCACATCTCTAGCCCACCACCATTATTTACAGGAATTAAGAATCTAGCCAAAATTATCTGAGCACTTGCTTTCCTCATTGCCTTTTTACAGAACACCAGTCTCAGGATTAAATATTAATTTATTCTATGGTGATGTCTACATATGTAGTTTATCATTGGTCAAATTCTCACATGAAATTCATTTGGGGATATACTGAAAATTGCCTTCTTACTTTTATAGTTCTATCCCCAGAAGCAGAAACAATGTACTTGTCATCAAAGTCTACAACGTTGACAGCTGCTCGGTGTCCAACCAGCACCCTCCGGAGGGTAATGTCAGTTGGGGAGGCCATATCCCAAACAGCAATGGAGCGATCTTTGGAGCAGGTCACCATCATGCCATTATTAAAACGCAGGTGTAAAACTGCTTCACAATGGTGAATCAATGTGTTGAGCATTTCCCCTGTATTCACATCCCACACTCTGGAAGGGACAGCTGAGAGTTAAGATGGTACAGTACCCAAGCTACACCTTGTTATCCATGTTTGAATATGACATTTCCCACCCACCTCCCACACTTCCCTGTAAGTATTATACCCTCACCTTTTTTTTTTTGCAGCATCAAGGTACAGTAGTGATGGACCATAGGGAAAGAGCAGACAAGGAAAATGGGAAAAAGATAGGGATGAGGTGCTGCCAGGTGGGACCCTTCAAATTTGAAACCTGGGCAAATTGTGGAGGGCAAAGTTGAAGTGGCAGCCACCAACACCTCAAAATGTGGGCTAGTGTTCAAGATTATTATGAATGGTGTCAATGTGACACTATTAAGGAGATAATTTTAAACAACTCTGATTAGTAACAGCAGTGCCTACTACTCATTAATCACACTCAGGATCAGAACTAACGTGGGCCAAGATGCTTCTGACACAAGACTTAGTAATGCAGGTATGAATTTCATTACCCAAGATTCCAGGTCCACCACACAGCTCAAGAGCCAAAATTACCCAGACTTTAGGTCTAAGCATACAGGGGTAGAGGACAGCCTTCTCACTGCAAATATGGGCTTCAAAGCAAAGCATGAGACTCTTGAAAAGCTTGAAGACTTTCTATTGTCACTCCGGTTACTCTATTTTTATATAATAAATGTGGCTTTGATAATATTTTTTCTTTTTTATAGTTTGGCCTCTTTTTTTTTTTAAGTAATTTTCTGTGCTTAAGTATAATTCAGTGGTACAATACTTGCCTATCATACACAAGTTCAATCTCTAACACTGCAAAACAAAACAAAACCCACATTTCTCCCTTACTCTATAAATGACATATTCGATGAATGTACAGAGTTTGAGCTCCTTGTAAGGTAGACCACAAGCACCATTACAATGTTAAATGTAGACAAATGCAAGGCCTAGGGAGCATCATTTTCTATTCACTGAGGATAATTTCCAATGGCAAGCATTTAACTTCAGAGAATTTAACAACACAGTTAACTGCTCTTACTAGTTTTTTTTTTAAGTTACTATGATGCATTATGTTTGCTAAATCCTTTTTAGCCTAAAGCAAAGGTCCAAACAGAGGTTTCCAGCAGTGCTGCTGGTACCTGGAACTTAAGCTGCACTGGACTCCAGCAGCATAATGTCTTGTCATCAAATCACTACTGCCTCTGGAAACTGAAGCCCCCTCCATGAGTAAAACTCTCGATTAAAAACTGCAGGGACAGGAGGGGAGGGGTTGGCAGAAAGAGAGAGAGAGACCACTGCTCACCTGTACATATTTTAAAGAGCTAATGCTTGTCTGTGCTACAGCGCTAATAGTAATACCTGAAAAAGAAGGCTTCATTCTCTTCATGTTACTTATTCACTTCCATGTTGGAGTGTCATTAAGAATGCAAGGTTTACAAAAAAGCAAAGTTTCTTTCTGTAACTGATGAAAGATTCTTTAAATTATATGTAAAAAAGTACAAGCTTAACCCAATCATTCCTAAATCAAGTTTTAGGTTCTAGATTGGCACAGCAATGGGAGGGACTGATTTTTTTCTTCCTTAAATTTCAGAACTGAAATCATGAAGAAAGCTACAAATTATAATCAATGACGAGGAATAAAGTACATCAGCTGTTTCACTGTTCAAAAGGCACCTGAAGTTTTCTACCTGACTGTGGAATCCGACGATCCAGTTACTATAACCCTCTCGTCATACTGGAGACACAGGACGGAACCTGTGTGGCCCGTGAGAATTCGCCTGCATTCCAAAGTGTTTTTATCCCAGATCTAGGATGACAAACAAGATCTGATTACTGTGACAATGGGGTCTGTGGAGACTTGTTGGCTCTATTAAGCATCTGACACTAACCCCCAATCAAAGCACAGGGCAGTGAGGAATGCATTCTCTTCTCCAGGTAGTTAAGCACCTATTGCCAGATAGCTTCAGTTTTTTTAAATGTATTTAGTACAGGGCCTACAGGGTCTCACTACACAGATAGGACTGGTAGCAATCATCCTGTTTTCAGCCTCCCAAGCGCTGGGACAACAGGCAAACTCCGCCATGTGCAGTCTCAGTGGTCCTGTGGGCAGGGCCGGCATGGCATGCCAGGAATTGAACCTGGGCTCCTGTGCTTGCCTAAGAAGGTGCTTTAGTCTGCTGAGTTATCTGGCCTGCCTGCCTTCAGTTCTAATGCAAATTTTATTCTTTTCATTAAGCAACAAGGGCAGCCTATAATTATACAAAAAAAATTCTCCCTCAGCTTATAAATGATAGAACCATGGCTGGGGAGATGGCTCAGTGGAAGAAGCGCTTCCCTGGTAAGCGCAAAGGCCTGAGTTCCATCCCCAGTTCAGCGAAAAAAAAAAAACTTCAGTACTATTTAGCCAGGCGTAGTGGCACATGCCTGTAATCCCAGCACTCGGGAAGCTGAGGCAGGAGGATTGTTGTGAGTTCGAGACCAGCCTGAGCTACAAAGTGAGCTTAAGGCTAGCCTGAGCTGCATAGTGAGACCCTGTCTCAAAAAGACCAAAAAAAAAAAAAAGATAGAACCATGTACAATGTTGGAGCTCCTGTAAAGTACTCCACAAACACTGCTAAATGTTAAATGTTGACAAATTCAAGAAGCTACACCTCCTCAGTGTACTACAAGAAGGGAAGTTAATCCTGAGACTATTCATTTGTATGTTTTCATGGGGAGAAAGAGGTGGCAGTCTCTTTAAAGGAAACCTTGGAACTGGAGCCAACCTAAAAGTCTCACTTTCTGGAGACCATGCTTAGGGTGTATGATGCAGACTGCTTTAAGAATGTGGTTGCTATTGGTCCCTTGGTCCCTTAGCTATCTCCCACTACAGAGACCTTACCTTGATTGTGTTGTCTCGAAGGCCGCTTACTATTTTCTGGTCATCATACTGTAAACAGTAAACTCCTTTGCTTGTTTCACTTCTGCAGTGGATTCTCTGTAAACTATGTCTTCCACATCTCCAATTAGATTCTATGGTCTGAGAAGAATTAATGGTAAAGAGGCAGCTAATCAGGAATGGACCCAAGCCAAACTCTTACTTCAGTGGTAACCAATGGATCAATGTAGGCATCTATGGGACATACTGAACTTCTATGCCTGCAGAAAGGTTGTATGCTTGGTGCTCTTCTCATAAATGTGGTGAGCACTGACGTTCCATGCAGGATTCATTTAGAAGACATTTGAACATCAGAATGACCATCAGTGTAGGAGCACAAATCCAATGGTCTTACTGCTATTGTAAAAAAGGCAATGTCTTTCTCTTTTGCTTTCTCATCTGCTATCAAAAACCAATTTTTTTTTTAAAGCTTTACAAAATTTGCTTGGTCATTTACTGCATTTTACGTACCCTATTCATTTGTGAAGATACTGATTTTTAACACTCATTAGTAAACCTTAGTGGGTTTGCTGTAACAATGCTGAAACAATAATGCTAATGATTCTCTATTTGGCAAATACCCCCCAAAACAAAGAGTCTTACCTCAATGTCTTGTATAATTTTAGGATAAAGTGCTCTATAAAAAGAGTTGGGAGGAGCACTGCCATCAGGAGGTTTGTTTTTGAATAAATACTGTCCCCTGAAGAAATAAAAAGTATTTCCCAATGAAAACCAGCACTGTATATTTATAAGGAGCTCTACATTTCTTTAAAGTATTTCATAGTTTCCAATCCATATCATCTCCATGAAAACCCTGGAGAGGTGTGAGGATAAGTCTGATTTTGGGAGTCTCCTGTAAAACAGTAACTTTCTGAGCTCTAAGGAATTTTGACATTGATTTGCTTTTAGGTATAACATGATTATTTCTAGTGCAAACCATCAGACTCTCAAGCCTTCTGGGATATTATAATGCCAACATACAGAACATGGGGGCCAGGGAGATGGCTCATGGGGCCAGGCTTAGTAGAATAAGTGCTTCTCCGGCAAGCGCAAGGGCCTGAGTGCAATCCCCAGTTCCACAAAAAAACAAAACAAAACAAAACAAAAAAAAACAATAAACCATACAGAACATGTTTGACCAGAATTCATTTACTGGTCTGCTAGGCTACTGTATAGATTTATTGGCTTTATCTTTTGGAAACTCAGTTAAAAGTCAGCTACTACTTTTGACTTGTACAGGTCCTGGAACTTTCTCTTTCCTTGAGTGAAGCGGTGCCAGTGTCAGAGGAGCCAAGTGAGCAATAGCAGCCTTTGCCATGGAGACCCCTTCCCCAGACCTTTTATTTCATGGGGTGAGGTGCGATGGCTGCCCCATCACCCAGGCTGCTGGCAACCCATGGGGCTACGGCTGAATGGGGCATTTTAGCTCGTTTCAACAGGAAACAGAGGGCTTATAGGAGCGTGCCACAGCAGGAAGGGAGAAAGGTGGAAATAAAAGCCCGAGAGCTCCATGCTGTCAAATCTAAGGTATGGAGCTGGTTTTCGCAGGTGTGCTCCTGGCTATACCCCCCCCCCACACTTTACTGCCTTCTCCTGATTCCAGTGAGCAGCATTTGTTAGCAGCTCCTTCCTAGGACAGCACATCTCTGGAATACTCAGATCCCAAGTTAGATCTTTGCTACCATAGAAAATCAGTAAATGGCAATCACTTCCTGCTGGGTAAAAAATTTAATTCCTTGTCCTGAAGTTAAGAACTCACCAAATATAGTGTGGAAGCCAGTAAACCCGCCGTGGGTGTTCTAACTGCTGCTATCTCTGGCAATGCGCCGTACAGTGGAGACAGGCAAAAATGGCTCTGAGTGCCATCCTGGCACCAGAGAAGCCATGTGTCCTCTGGGCCAGTCATTTGCTCCTCCCTCTGTAGCTCTATTACAATATAATTAATTGCTCCATGTCTGCAGGCGTGCTTTTCCCTACCTTCTTACACCTTGAAAATTAGTTGAGAAAATTTCCTACCAAGAAGGTAGTTGATGCTAACTTTTGTTAACACAGAAAAGAAAATCTGAAACGAAAGAAGTAAAAACTGTTGTAAAAGCAAACTAATGAACAGGATATAATGGCAAAAAGGAAAAGGCAACTGAGCCAGCCCAATGATAGGTGGTGTTTGCCTATGATCCCTGTAACTCAGGAGGCTGAGGCAGGCGGACCCCAAGTTCAAAACCAGCACAGAAAATTTAGTGAGACCCTGCCTCAAAATAAAAAGGGGGTGGAGGAAGGCATATGCAGTTCAGTTGTATAGCATTTGCATAACTTGTTGAAGGCCTTGGATTTAATCCCCAGCACCAGGCAAGTAGGAGACAAACAACATAGATTATGAAACAATTACAGGCTAAAAGTACACTTCTCTTAAACTCATTCTATAAAAACTTTGCAGGCAAATAATAGATTTTTTTTGGTATCAGGAATTAACTCAGGACCTTGCACTTGCCAGGCAGGTGCTGTGCTGCTGAGCTAAATCACCAGCCCAATGATAGTTTTCTGAATGAGAAATTTTAGATGTGATTCCAAAACCCACATTTAATTTTTTTCCCCAGCGCCCTCCTGAGTTTGTCTTCCTTTTAGTCTCTGGCAACCAGACCTTCAAGGTTTTCTTTATGAGTGCAACTGCTACATCCTTAGGGAAGAGAACTTGGAAACTTCTGACCACATTTTGTACCCCACCAGCTTTAACATGGTATCCAAATTTCTTTTTCTTCTGGTGGAACTGGGGATTGAACTCAGGCCCTTGCACTTGCCAGGGATGCACTTATTCTACTGTGCCATCTCCCTGGCCCCCCAAATTTCTTCAAATCAAAGTTGCTACAAAAAGGAATGTGAGTGCCTTAAAAACTGGCTTCTCAGTATGTCTTGAGTCAAAATAATTTATGATAGAAGCTCTTTGACCACAGGGACCAATTCTACATGAAATGTCTAGTACCTGTGACAGTGTGAGCACATGATAAATGTGGAATATTAAATTCAGAATGTTATCATAAAATGTGATCTGCTGATTAAGAAAATGGACTTTCCCCAAAAGATCTGTTGTTACACTTGTAACAGTTACCACTATTGAGCAGAGAAAGTATATTCAGTACTATTCAATAGAGTAAACAGCAGAGTTCATATCCTAGGGACAGACTCAAATCCATCTAGAAATAAAACAGCAAAGTGGAAGTTAAATCTTAAGACTCAAAGCTTTATTGGGAAGCTATACTTGTTTAAAGACATTTTCTAAGCTCACATACGGATTAAGAGATAGCCAGAAGACTTTTATTGACACAGTAGACTTGGTAAGATAATTTCAAAAGAGAATGAGAGACTGATCACAAATTATTTAAAGGGAGGACAATCAACACAGAGATATGCTGCAGGAGGCTGACTAAGATGGGCAGGGACTTGGAAATTTCATGGGGTGATCACAAGTTAAGAGACTACATATGGTCACAGACAAGGGAATGTAGTTAGGACATGAAGGGCGCCCTAGGAGCAGTGGTGGCATTCTGAAGCTAAAGAGACAGGGAAGAGTGCCCATCAGCACTGCATCCTGGAGTATTTCTAAGACACACCTTTATGTGTTCTTTAAGTACAGCTGGCGAGATAGTTCAGCGGCCTGAAGTGCCTGCTTAGGCAAGAGTGCAGGGATTGAAGTTTGATCCCTGGCACCACAACACACCAGCCTGCACCCTAGGTGGGCGAGCCAGCCGCAAAAATAAATAAATAAATAGCCCAAAAGTCAGTGTATGTGTGTTCAACCATTTTTGTAGCTAACATAAAAGGTCTTGAGTGCTTAGCGCCAACCCTAAACAAAATTACTTTTACTTTGGGCATTTTTTTTTATGAGCAGAATATATCTTTTGAGGGAAAGCAAGGGAGGGACAGGAGGGGGGCCCGAGTGGGTAGTTTTCGGGGAAGCTATTTCTTCTGGGGACTTTTATAGTGTAAAACCATGTGGTGGGGCTAAGGTGGAGAGAATGGGAAATGGCTTACGTGTATGTCGGGTGGGACAAAACTATGGTCAACCAATGGGATTACAAGCACCACTGTTTAGGTAAAGTTGATTAAATCAGTACCAAATAGGGAAGTCAGTCATGTAATTTTAGGAACAAACGGAGGTTACGAGCAGAATATATTCATTGAGGGAAAGAAAGGCTCCTGTTCAAGAGAGGGACAGGAGGGGGCCCGAGTGGGTCGTTCCCCTGGCATTTTTTTTTTTTTAATGAATTTAGGGTCTACAGGGTCTCACTATGTAGGTTGGACACATAGTGATTTTCCTGTCTTCAGCATCCCAAGCTCTGGGATTACAGGTGTGCACGACCATACTCAGTCTCGGTCACTGTCTCAGTGTGCCCCAGGGGCGTGGCTGGCATGGTACACTAGGGATTGAACCCCGGCTGCTGTGCTCTGCTTAAGCAGATGCTTTCGTCCTCTGAGCTGCCTGGCTAGCCCACCTTTGGCATTTTAACATTAATTATTCTTATTATTTTTGAAATGTATTCGGTACAGGATCTCACTACGTAGCTCAGTCCATAGTGACCCTCCTGCTTTTAGCCCCCCAGCGCTGGACTTACAGGTGTGCGCCACCACCCATGCTCAGCTAGCTGCCCAAGGGCAGAGCTGGTGCAGCACACAATCCAGGAGACGGAACCCAGCCCTGCACTTGCCTAAGCAGATGCTTGGTCCACTGGACTCTCACTGGCCCCTAACATCCATTCTTTTAGAGCTGCCCACTTCTTGTCTTTTCTTTCAAAAAAGGACATACTCAACTCCCACTGTCTGATGAAAGTTTATTGTCATTTATAGTCCAAATGGGAACAAAGTGTATTATAACAGGGAGCCAAACCATAGAGCTAAGGGAATGAATCTCTACTACTAAAATTTGAGGTCAGAAGTTATTTGGAGAAGAGTTCTTTTCTCTCTCCCGAGGGACAAAGAAATCTTCCAAGCTGCCCTAAAATTTTCCCATGTAAGCAACTGCCTACTCTATTTCTAAAGTTGGTTTTGGCATTCTTAGGAGAATGATGGACTCTTAGGTGTCACACAAGTTAATGACATCAGCTATGAAAGAAAAAATTGTTTTTCTACATGATAAAATAAAAACATTTGTGAACACATACTATTTTAAATAAAATTATTACACAGCCAAAGAATTGCTTGGTATTTGGTTCCTTTATTGAATCTGAGAAAAAAAAGTCTTCCTAATAGAATGACCAAAATCTCTTTAAGTACTTTGTGTAATACTAAAAAGCCAATGTTTTAGTATATATTTGTGTAAAATAATGTGTTAATTTCAAAGATACGTAAGAGAGTGAACTGTATTTGTATGAAAAATCTAAGGCTAGTTAATCCATATATTTGTTTTAAGCTTTGTCTTTATTTCAAAAAACTTTTATTTTCCATTCTTAAGTGTTTTGTGTCTCTCTACATAAAAAACTGAGAAAAGTAAATTGAAAGGTATCACTGAGTACATATTACCATTTAAAATTGTTACCTTTATTTTATTTATGAACTAGTCATACCTAATTTTTTTATTTTGGAGTACTGGAGATTGAACTCAGGACCCTGCGCTTCATACCTGTAACAGGACATTTCGGAAATATACACGGAAAAAATTTTTTGTAAGATATCATTTAGAAACTTTCATAAAATAATGCCATTATGCTAAAAGAACAATAAAAATGGTAATATGTGTTTAGACTGTGTCTTAGTTACTGTTCTCTCGTTGCTGGGACAAGTACCCCACACTTAAAATTAGGGAAGGAAAGGTTTATTTAGCTCAGTTAATGAAGGTTTCAGTCCATACTGGGGGTGGGGGGCGCAGAGGCCCCAAGGCAGAGTGACACATGGCTAAGAGTAACCTTTCAAGGCAGTGGCAAAGAGCACAGCAAAAAAGAGTGGCAGCAGCTCAAGAAGCTGGCCAGCCTCTCTCCCCTCTTTACACTGTAATGCAAATTACCTGTCCCAGGGCAGGTGCAGCAACCACACCCACAATAATCTATCACAAACTCCAGAAGTCACACCATGAGTGCAAGAAGTTTTGGGGGGACATCTACACAAAAACCGTAACAGACTGCTAATTTAGGGGAATTCAGAATGAAGAAAAAAGATTTTTTTTTTTTTTGAGATACTGCAGACATCCTGGGTTGGCGTGACCACGGCAGCTTGTGTCCTTTCTTTCTGTGTCCGCTGCCTGCCCTCCTCCTTCGCCCTGCTGCCCCGGTCCCCATGCTGGCCCTGGCCTGGATGCTCTGCACTGCTTGTGTCCTGCAGGGACCTGGATGAGACCCAGGACTACAAGGATGAGGCCCAGGGCGACACAGCTGGCCTTGTTGCTCATGAGTCGCTGGGGAAGATCCCAGAGCTGTGCCGCCAGTACAGCAATGTGCCTCCTTTGACACTAGAAGGAATCAAGGATCGGGTTCTGTATGTCTTGAAAGTGTATGACAAGTCTGACCCAGAAAAACTCTTGGGAAATTCCCATTTTATGAAAGACATGGCCTTAGAAAGTTTGGACCAAGTGGCAATTATCATGGCCATGGAGGACAAATTTGGGTTTGAAATTCCTGATATAGATGTGGAAAAGTTAATGTGTCCACAGGATATTATAGATTACACTGCAGATAAAAAGGATGTATATGCATAAAGTCCCAGAGCCCAGGGACGCTGATGATGGAAGTGAGCATGTGTTACCATCACATAGCAGCTCTGCCAGATGTGTATTTTAAGGTTTTGCCTTTTGAAAATAAATCGGAAAAACAACAACAAACAGATATTGGGCTATGTAGCCCAGGCTGGCCTTGAACTCAGTGATTCTCCTGCCTCCACCTCCCAGGTGTTCTAAGTAAGAAAATCTTAAGAAAACAATGATTTATAGTAAATTTCATTTTTTCTGATAGTTACAATTCTTATTCTAGTTGGGCATAAAAATAATTTTGGATTATAAAGGAGAAAAAACATGGAAGCATGGGATAATGGCAAAAAAATCATCTGGGGGAGCCAATAATCATTTGTCCTACACCGTCTTATGGTAAAGCTGGATCTGAGGGTTCCTAATGATTCAAAGTTACCTACTTTCTGCAGAACACCAATTTGCCTAGCAAACAGAATACTTCCAAAAGGAGGATAGTCAGTTTTCTACTTTTTCATTTTATCAGTGACTGGTCAGGAGGGTAATTGCTGAGTATACAAACAACTATTCTCTTTCACATATTTAGCTATAGATCAGTAAAACTGTTATGTTAAGTAATGAGTGGTCTCTCTGATTCCCAACAGGAAGAAAGTTAAAATGCTTACCACCCTCTTCGTTCTGCCAGGCCTCTCCACAGAGAATCTGTTCTGACCATTCTCTCAATGAGCTTCTTCCATAACATGCCATCGGACGTCACTCGGTACCACTCTTTGCACACAAGTTCAGCAGCACACAGGGATTTGGCATCCAAATATGACAGAATGTTCTCAGCAATGTGATCCAAACCCCGAGCTTAGGGGAGGGGGAGATGGACAGAAGTGGTAGTTAATGATTTTTTTTTTTTTTCTAAACAAAGACCCTTTATAACAAAACAGCACTTGTTCTGGTGGGAAGACACATCATTATCCCTAGTGTGGTCCAGTTTCTTTTTCAAATAGAGGCTTGGGTAAAATGAGTGTCAATAATTTTTCCATAAGGTTACAGAAATGAACAGTATTTTCCATTTTCCTGCAGATAAGGAAGTTAAAGCTAACAACCAGCAAACCCCCAAGACATTAAAAATAAAAAGGAGTCCAGAAAACAATTCACATTTATCTATATGGATTTCAGCACTAGGGGATGTTCTATGGATAGCATCTCAAACTCTGATTCAGACCCCCCAAATCTCTATATTAGGTCCATTTCTCATTCTGTTTCTATTACTGCTGCAGTTCCAAAGCTATTCAGTAAAAGAAATATCCTTTAAATGTACCAGGAGAGAGGCACTAAGTCAAAATGTGCTGGGTTATAGAATTTTGGGCATGCAGAAAGGAGAAGGAAATACAGATTGGTATAGGAGCATCTCAAGAGAGGAGACAGAGAGCTATGTTTAAGTGCAAGGATGAGTTTAATTTCAGACTATATTTGAGAATAGCTACTGTTATAAAACCTAAATAACAACTGACTAAAAATGAAAACAAAACAAACCCCTATACCAATAAGTAACTTGTTAGCATTTCAGAGAATATTTTACTGCAAGCACAGAGGAAAACTGCGATATGCAGAGTGAGCTGTGTGAACAGGAGGGTCTCCCAGCAGGAGCACTCTACTCCCCAAGTTTACACTGAGGCGCTGGTGAAAAGAGCACACAACAAGTGGGGTAGTTTCACTACGTATCTTCTCTTGGGTGATATTCTACGTTTTTGGTTAAAAAAAATTTTTTTTTTTTGGAGGAGGGAGTACCAGGGACTTAATTAAAGACCTTGAGCTTGGCAGGCCGGCACTTATGCTGCTATCTCCCTGACCCCTGGATGATGTTCTAAATTCATAAGTGAGACAAAAACGACTAGAGGGACTAGGTAGGGGGTGCACACTTGTATTCCCTACAATCTGGGAGGCTGAGGCAGATGGATCCCAAGTTTGATCCCAGCCTGGGAAATTTAGATTCTTGAAAAATGAAAACTGAAAAGGGCTGAGGATGGAGGTCAGAGTGTGCAGACTGGCTTCAATCCCCAGAAGCACACACTTAGTTCTTTTTTTACAGACTCTCTCATAGGCACAAACTTGAAAGGAAAGAGAATACTGCATTTCATTGTGTGCCTTTCCCCTGAATCACAGACACACACACTTGGGCGCCATTACAAACAACTGAAATACACTTATTAAACATTATTCTAATTACAAAATTGTATGGATATTGCATTTCTCAGCAGACTTGGGAAAGAAAGCATTAAATGGATCTTGTTTGGCTGGCATCACATGTTCATATTTAAGCATAAGCAGATGGAAGCATCCATCATCTAATTCTTATTAGAGGAACATGTCTATAAGCCAATTAAAGATATAATAATTAGTTCTTCATACAGAATACAATGACAATACAATTCCTGCATCTTTTCTCTTATGTATTTATTTTTGGTCTGCTCTGCCTGCCCTGAGGGCAGGGCTGATGCACATGTGGTGCTGGTGGTGGAGGGATTGAACCATGATCCCCCCCCTGTGTCTGCCTAAGCTTAAGCTTGCCTAAGCAGGTGGTTTAGACCATTGAGCTATCTCGCCAGCCCTTTGTGCATCTTTTCATTGAGAACTGTCCACACCACCAGATATTTACAAAAGGAATATTTGTGTTTTTAAAGAGCTGCCATCAAATTCCCCCTGATCAGGTCAGCCAAAAAGCTCAGCAGGTTAATGTGCCTGCTTAAGCAGGTAGGAGTTGGGGGCTAGATTCCCTAGCCTGCTGTGCTGTCCCGCTCCCCTATCCCACCCCTCATCCCATCCCCACCCCTAGCATGCTGAGATGGTGATTGAGACTGGGTGTGGTGGCGTGTGCCTGTAATCCCAGCACTTGGGAGGCTAAGAAACAGGAGGATCATCATGAGTTCCATCTGTGTAGTGAGACCCTGTAGGTCTTGTACTAAATACAAAAAACAAACAGAAAAAAAAAAAACTCCCCCCAATCATTCACTATGTACCTAAAATAATTTTTTGAAAGTAATTTTACCTAATGCTCCAAACAAAACCATTCATTAACGGATTGCAGGCATTTTTGGAAGTAGTTTGGTAAATGTATCCAGATGGTGTAGGTTTCTAAGTTGAAATGGCTGTAACGCATTAAACTGATGATTTAATACCTCATAGGCTGGTCAGCAGATACATATAGGGATGAGTATGGGCAAAACACACAGGTCTATCAAAGTCTGTTCAAGTCCTAGAGGTGTAAGCTGGAGACAGGCTCATGTTCCAGGAACTGGGGAGAGCACAGTAATAGGTACACTCTGACTATACAAAGAAAACTGTATGCCCACAGCTAAAACAAAATCCAATGTATTATGAGAGGGCAGAAATCTACTTCATAAAAGATACAGGTAAAATTCAGTTTTACAACTGGTATTTCTAAGTATAATTCACTTTTAAAAGTTAATTTGCAAATTTAGAAAAACAAACATTTTAAAAGCTGTAACTGGCAAAGATTAAACAAAGCAATGATAAGCAGTTTTGAAGACACTGTATGTTGGTCTATTACCCTTTGGGCACAGGCTGCTAGCACATCTCATGCATTAAAGCATAATCTCTAATATGGTCACTTCACTTCTAATAGTGTTCCACAGGATGCTCACAATATTAAGGTAGAAGAGTGTCTATCATAGCATAATTTATAATGGGGGAAGTAATTTGAAATGACCTCTGCAGTACTAGAGACCGACCCACAGAAGCCTTTGCACTGAGCTACATTTTCCACCTCTTTTTATTTTTTATTTTGACTAAAGGTCTTGCCACATTGCCCAGGCTGGGCTTGAACTCCCAAAGTGCTGGAATTACAAGTGTGAACCACCATCCTAACTCTGTATTGTCAATAAAGCAGTAAAGGTGTATGTGTTTAAAACATTGTGAAGAACATTATGCAGCAGCTAAAAAGTATGTAAGAACAGACTACCTTAATGTATTTAGTGAGAATACATGAAGAAAATATTTTATGAACCACTTAAGATCACAGCCTTATAGGGAAATCTCAATCTCTCTCTCTCTCTCTGGGAAAATAAGGCTATATGGCAACATACTAATAGCATAATTAATAATTCTCTCTGCAAGTATGGCTCTGGTAAATTTTATTTTTGTATCTATCTTTTATTTTCTATAACTTCTACAATTAAGATATGACCACCAAAATAATGAAAATCTCCTCAAAACAAAATATGTTTTAGTCAACACTCATTCACCTCGGTATTTTTTTTTTTTTAAATAAACTTTTAGCCAGCTGTGGTGGCAAAACCTATATTCCCAGCACTTGGGAGGCTGAAGTAGGATGACTGCCATGAGTTTGAAGCCAGCTTGTGCCTCAAAAAAACCAAAACCAAACCAACTCCTCTAACAAAACACCACCACCAAATGAAAGAAATAACCTTTTAACACACATAAGAACAAAATGCTCACAGTTTTCTAAGCATTTCTCCCCAATACTATTGTCCTTATAGCATTCTAAATTACTATTAAGGATTCAGAAAAATTACAGCACCTTTCAAAAGAAAGCATTTTTAGTATATTTAAGATATAAATATATAATGCAGGTATGGTGGTACATGCCTGTAAGCCCACCACTTGTGAGGCTGAGGCAGGGGGATCACCATAGCTGAGACTGTCACCAATACACACACACACACAACTTCTAAAATACTCAAAAATGTTTGTCTCTACAATTTAAATATTCTGTGCATAAATTTCCACAGAAATTAAAACTCAAGTATATAAATTAATGTACCTTTTCTTTTTTTTTGGTCTTTTTTTTGAGACAGGGTCTCACTATGCAGTCCAGGCTGGTCTCGAACTCACAACAATCCTCCTACCTCAGCCTCCCGAGTGCTGGGATTACAGGCATGCACCACCATGCCAGGCTTTTCTTTTTTTAAAAATGGATCAGGGCTGGGGAGCTAGCTCAATGATGTAAATGCCTGTTTGGCAAGTGCAAAGTCTCAAGTTTGATCCCTGATATGATACCACACAAACACGATCAGATCCATGTCTTTATAAAACAGTGACCACTACAGTGATATCCTCAGCCCTAAGTTAACACATCTTAAAAACCAAAACATACTATAAAGGATAAACCTCAAATGAGACCTCAAAAAAGACTTTATTTGGACATATGACAAGTAAGATGTTGAACAACAGCCAGGCACGTTGGTGAACACCTGCAAGAAGATGACAAGCTTGAGACCACCTTGGGCAACTCAGCAAAATCTCATTGTAAAAGGGCTTCCTGGGTTCAGTTCCCAGCCCTGAATTACAAAACAGTGGGGTGAACAGAGGGCATGAGATACGAAGACTGAGGAAAAATGTAAGTCTGAGTCTGACTTTCTATATGTGTTTTAATGAGGAAGACACCAATAAAGAACTTAATTTGTAAATATCAAGCCAGTGAATACTTATAAAAAGAGAAATACAAGCTGAAGATCAAGTTCACAGCAAATTAATGGTCTGCAAATATCTGCACACATACCTGGCAGAGCAGTTATGAAATCCCGCTGCAACATAGGTTTCAGATAGGAGTTTATGTGCCCATGTTGGTAATGACACATTTGGGATATAAGATGTTCCACGAATTCCACTTGATCAGACTCTGACCACTGTTCAAAATACTTGACACACAGTTCTTTTTCCTTCTCATAGCTTGCTGAAAGTTTTCGCTGCTTGGACACAATCATGCTGGAAGTGCCATTGGCAAGCTTTGTCTACAGAAGGAGTGCGATTAAAAGACATAACAGTAAGTATTGAAAAGGAACAAAATCATGTATTTACATGTATTTCTCTCTCATTCACAGGACATTATTTCCACCTTCAGTTTTTGTTCTTTTATCTCTGAACTTTTAGAAATGAGTGCTAGTATACCTAATTGTACCACCTTACTCTGATATTTCTGTGGCTTTCATGAAACAATCGTGTTTCACAGATGTCCAAATACTACCAAAATAACAATATGGCTCAGCCATAATGACATGAAAGCATGCCAGGCAAGAGACAGAGGGAAGAGAGAGAATGAGAAAGCAAGGAAAATAAGGCTACAGAAGTAATCTGAGTCATTTCACTGAAGTTTCTCAGGTGATGGTAGCTAATCCCCAAATGCTTGCATCCTTCTACACAGGTAAATGCTTGCTCCTCCCATCAAGAGTGGAATTTAAAAGGAGGGAAGAAGGAGCCGTGCAAAAGTGTGTTGGGTCCACATTTGTCAGTCTGAGTGCGCTGGTCGGGAGACAGTGCCCTGAGAGCACCTGGCCTTTTTCCCTTCCCACTCGTGCAGAGGACTTTGGGCTGACCTCTGGCTCTCCTACGGCATCAAGTGAGAGCACTGCTTTTGAGTAAGGCACCTGCCCATCCCATCGGGAAGGAAGAACTCAAAGATTAGATTGTTAAAAAAAGAAAATAGGAGTCATGCTTTTTCGAAGATCTGTGTTAACAGGTGCTTTGTCAGTTTGTAAGACACAAGTATGAAGTAGCCAGCGGTTTAGTTCTTGAAAGATCACTGACTTGTGTGCAGCTGCTTGGGTGAGTGGGTCAGGACCCTGTCATGAGACAGGTAGAAGGGAAAAAATCCAGTCACCGTATTTTCTCTAGCAACAAATGAGATGTGGCAGTCAGGAGACAGTGAAACGCACCAGATTGGTGATGTCAGTCAAAAGACAACATGGCCCTGAACATCAGTGTTTCGGCCACGTCTTAGAGATGTAGCGTATCAGTATGTGAAGAAGGGGTCTTGAGTTTTCGTGGAAGGAAAAGTAGACTATGGCGAATACATGGATAAAAACGTGAGGCAACAAGCAGCAACAATCATAGCAGACAACGTTATCTTTTTGAATGATCAGACAAAAGAAAAGGAATAAACAGATGATTCTTGGGCCACTGTTGAGTATAGTCTCATTTCTAAATCATGTATAATCTTTATAGTTTTAAGGTAAGAATTAAAATGGTATTTTATAAAATGAAGAAAAGAGTAGAATTTAAGCACTGAGGAGGTAACTTAGTGAAAAGTGCTTGCCTATATGTGCAAGCCCCTTGGTTCAATCCCCTGTATGGCCAAAAGGGGGGAAAGAATGGAATTATGTCTTATTTTTCAATCTGGGCTTTGATTAGCAGAATATGGAGACATCATATTCTGGACCTTCTAAGCCTATGTAGTATTTTTGAGATCCTTGAGCTAACATGGAGGTTCACCCACCAGAAAGAGACATGGAGGGCGCGAAGGTGAACAGATGGAGTAAAGCATGAAAGTGAAACAAGCAGGCCACTCCTTAACCACTTCAAGCGTCCATTAGAAGGGTGACAGCCTTCTGAACTAGTGTGGCAGCTGTGGACATGAAATCAGTTTATATTCTGACAGCAGGTCTAATAGAATCTGCTCACAGATTGGATTCTAAGGCTACGAGAAAAAGACAAGGCCCGTGCTCTAGTTTGAAGCAAAGCAGGGGTGGAGGGTTAGGTAATGATTTAAAAGTCACCAGAAACTCTTGCTGAAGTGTAGGTAAGTCTTCTGTAGAGGACAACCACAACTTTGTACAACTGGGTAGTTTTCAAAATAACTAGAAAAGCCGGGCGTGGTGGCGCATGCCTGTAATCCCAGCACTCGGGAGGCTGAGGCAGGAGGATTGTTGTGAGTTCAAGACCAGCCTGAGCTACAAAGTGAGTTTAAGGCCAGCTTGAACTGCATAGTGAGACCCTGTCTCAAAAAGACAAAACAAAAAACAAACAAACAAAATAACTAGAGGTGGGGCTAGGGAGATAGCTCAGTAGAATAAGTGCTTGCCTGGCAAGCACAAGGTCCTGAGGTCAATCCCCAGTGCCACAAAAAACCTTCCAACTTGATGAAACTTTGGCATACTTGCCTGTGGCAACCTTGTACTGGTTGACAGCCTCCCAGCCTGTCACTGTTTATCTCTTTTGTCTACTAAAAGATAGTATTCATCTTGAGTATTACCCAGTAATTTTTCTGGATAAAGTCTAGAAACATCAGTAACAGAGAACAATCATCAATAAAATGATTGTTTTTCTTTTTAAAGAATTCATGTATTTTTATAATCACAAAGAACTGTGTTTTCATCAATGGCTATCAGACTGTTACATAAAACTACTTAAGGACTTAACAAGCTTGGTATTCTACTACACGAGCTAATATTCAGAGGAGATATTCTTATATCTTTCAATGATCATATCATAAATGCAACTAAAAAGACTTAGCTATTAGAGATGAAGATTAAAAAGCGATTATGTATTTACTAACTGTTCTGCATTGTTGTGGCTGGTAAATAAGATAATTTTCTCATGTAAAAGCTACATACCTTGTTTCCAATGAAGTACTTTTTTTTTTTTTTTTGTACTAGGGATGAAACCCAGGGCTTTGTGCTTGCCAGGCAGGTGCTTATGCCACTGAGCTATCTTCCCAACACAATGAGCTACTCTTAATTATGACTCTAAATATTATGTTGTTTAAAAGCTTTGGCAGCGAAGTAAAAAGTTTCAAATTCTGCCTTTAAGTTTACCAGCTGTGGGACATGGAATAAGCAACCTCAACTTTCTATGTTATTACTCTCAACTGAAAAGTGAGGAGTAATAGTAGGATGCAGGGTCTAGCAGTGGTGTGGGGTGGCTCGCTGGTAGAATACCTGCCTAGCACATGTGAGGTCAGAACCAGCATCACATGGAAAAAACTAATGTCCATAAATAATAGGAAGTGCCTTATATTCCATCTAGTATACAAGATAAAGAACTTTTTCTTTTTCCAGTTCTGAGGACTGAATCCATCACCTCCCACATGGTAGGCCAGCTCTCTACCACTGAGCCACACTGCCCCCCCCCATCCTCAATTAACATTCTTAAATACATTTATGACACTCCTGGACTTGGGCTTTCCCTTTTTTTTTCTTCAATAATATCTTTTGTCAGTATCATGTCTATGTATCTTTACTTTAGCCCTTTTGCCCCATAAAAGGGCAAAGACACAAGTACATAGCTCCATGAGTGAGGTGAATAAATCCTTAGAGCTAACACTATGACCAAGACCCAGGTCACCCCAACTTCATAAGCTCCCTCTATATCCCTCAGAATAATCAGCACACTCATTCCAATTTTAAAAAGAACACATTTTTTAGGACCATCTGTACAAGAAAATTTAATATTTGGTCTACCATTTCTTTTCTCTCTCTCTCTCTCTTTTTTTTTTTTTTTTGGGATGGTACCAGGGATTGAACTCAGGACCTTGCACCTGCCAGGCAGGTGCTTATTCTACTGAACTATCTCCCTAGCCCCAACATTTAATATTTAGGAATAAATCTGACAAACGTGTAAAACCACAGAACATTGTAAAGGGAAATTTTTAAAAGATATAAATGGAGAGACAAGCATTATGTTCATGAGTTGGATTCACTATTGTTAAGAGGCTCTTTTCAACTGATCTACAGACTTAGCAGGATATCAAACTCTCAAAAGGTAAACAGACAATGGTTCTAAAATTTGTATAGAAATGCAAAGGACCTAAATTTAGCTAAATATCCTCCCTCTTAAAAAAAGACTTATACTACTGAATTTCCAGATGTGTTACAGTAATCAAGACTGACATCAGTCTGAGGACAAAAGTGTAGATCAATGGAACACAACAATCAGAATAGAATCTAAGCACACTCATGCATGAGTAATCCTACTTATTTATTCATTTATTTTTTTGGCAGAACTGGGGAATGAATTTTTTTTTTTTTAAATGTATTTAGTACAGGGTCCACAGGGTCTTACTACACAGATCAGCCTTCCAAATGCTGGGATTACAGGCTTGCGCCACTACTCCCAGTCTCAGTCTCCATCTCAGCATGCCCCCAGGTTGGGGCCTACATGGCACACTGGGGATCAAACCCCAGTCCCTGCGTTCTGCCTAAGAGGCACTTTAGTCTGCTGAGCTATCTGGCAGGCCCGAACTAATTCATTTTTCGGAAAGGTGCTAACATAATAGGTAAATGTCTTAGGTTTGGAGTTTTACAAAGGAGAACAACACAATACAGGACACATATTTTATTGAAGAAAAGAATCATATACAGAAAAAATGCAGGAAATCTGTCCATACACTAAAGATGAAAGGATCCAGCTGAGGCCCTGGATCCCATGACAATGTCTCATGTGGGTGTGTTTAACAGATCTGTGCTGGGAAGGCACAAAGGTCAGTGGTGGAAGCTAGGAAGTCTGTGTCAGCGGGATGAAGGATCTGTGCTAGCAGGCCGAGGGGTCGGCACTGAAGCCAGGAAGCAGCACTCAATGTAAGCACCAGAGCTCCCCTGACAAGTACCACAGCCACCCTCAGCGACAGTAAGGTCCCTAGCTGCTCTGATGATGAGGAAAGCCAGTACAACAAAGTTCTCCAAGCAGGCTGAGCAGAGCACCATCTTCCCTTCCAGAGCCAGGAAGTGATGCCCAAAATGAGGACCAGAGCTCTCCTACAGTGAATCACAACCATTCTCAGCAACAACAAGGTCCTGAGTGCCTCCTTTGACAAGGTCTGACAGCAGAATAGCCCAATAACCAACAGCTCCAACAGCTTCTCCAAACAGCTTCCCTAACAGTCTCCTAACAGCTTCTCTAGTTCTGCGTCTTATGCTGACAGCAACTATCCTCAGGTGGGCCTCCACACCCAACACCATGCTAGTTCAGTTCCGCCGGGTGTAACAAGTTGACCACCAGCTGGAAATCCGCCAAAGTTAAGAATAACTCTATAAGAGTTTCCATATAGGAAAAAAGTGACCTGTTTCTTACCTCATAATATGTCTCAAGAGGATCCTAATTTTTTTTTTCAGAACCGGTGATTGAACTCAGGGCCTTGTGCTTGCAAGGGAAGTGCTTATTCCACTGAGCCATCTCCCTGGCCCCAGAGGATCCTAAATTTATCTGTTGGAACTAAAACTGTAAAACAGGAGAAAATATTGGTGTTTTGGGGACAGCTAAACATTTCAAAGGGCATAAAAGCACGTGAACATTTGTGGGCAGGAGTAGAGGGATTAGAACCAGTGCCTCTGCACTAAGGTATATCCCCTGACCCTTTATTTTGAGAGACTATTTCATTAAGTCAGGAAGTCAGGCTGGGCTTGAATTTGCTAGCTCATTTTAGGACAATAGGGCACATACCACCATACTTGGATACAGACCTTTTTTTTTTTTTTTTTTTTTGTATTTTTAGGGAAGTGTCTACAGGGTGTTCAGGGTCTCACTACTAGATTGGACTCATAGTGATTCTGTTTACAGCCTCCCAAGCACTGGGATTATAGGCATGTGCCACCATGGCAGGCCCGGGGAATAAACACCCGGCCCCTTTTTTTAATAAAAGAAAAAAAAATTGAGGTCAGGTAAATGGCTCAGTAGAATAAGTGCTTCCCTGGTAAGGGCCTAGGTTCAATCCCCAGTTCCACAGAAAAGAAAAGAAAAGAAAAGGGAAAGAAAAGGGAAAGGGAAAGGGAAAGGGAAAGGGAAAGGGAAAGGGAAAGGGAAAGGGAAAGGGAAAGGGAAGGGAAGGGAAGGGAAGGGAAGGGAAGGGAAGGGAAAGAGAAAGAAAGAAAAAAGAAAAAGAAAATTGCCATGTGACAAAATATAAAACTCAGATTCTCAAAAAAAGTTTTTAAAAGCACAGGCTGGGAGAAACATATTTGATTAAAGATTTATGTCCAAGATATAGACAATTTCCAGGGCTCATTAGTGAGAAAATAATCCTTTTAAAAAATAAGAAAACAGGTTGGGCATGGTGGCATACACCTGTAATCCCAGCACTCAGGAGGCTGAGGCAAGAGGATTGTTTGGAGTTCAAGACCAGCCTGGGCTACAAAGTGAGTTGAAGGCCAGCCTGAGATGCATACTGAGACCCTATCTCAAACAAGCAAGCAAGCAAGCAAGCAAACAAAAATAAAAATAAGAAAATGACCTGTCTCTCTCCTTCTTACATAAATTCCCCATTACACACAAGTTGCTGATAAGAATCTGAGGAGATATTCAACATTATTAGTCTTTATGGAAATGCAAATTAAAGCCAAACACTACTACTACACACTTACTAGAATAGCTCACAATACTAAGTATTGACAGGAGCAAGATAAAACTGGGTCTCACATATTGCTGGCTATAAGGCTCAAAGTACACCCACTTTGGGAGATAGATTTATAAGTGCTTTATCAAGTTAAACATATACATAGGATATGATCCAGCACTTTTACTCTGAAGTTTTTATTCTCCCAAATGCAAGACAGTTTCACAAAAGACAACAGTAATGCTCTTTGCTGGTTTGTTCATAATAATCCCACATTATAGTAACCCACACGCCACCTATCAAGAGAGAACCTGATCATAATCCATCTGTGCAACAGAATAGCACTGTGCCATAAAAAAGAACGCACTATAGATGCACATGGGAACTTTGGGGGGGGGGAGGAAAATGTTTTGTATCTTGCAGCATGAATACACACAACTAAAAAAATTCATTAAACTTTAATGTCATTATAGTATAAATTTTACTTGTAAGAAGACCTATTTGTAAAGAACTCTGAACATAAAGTTCTTTGTTTCTAAGCCTCCATTTTCTACCATTCCCCATACAGACTTTTCTACAAATATACAAAGCAAATGCAGCAAAATTTCAATTTGAGAAACTGTGAAGATCCACAAAGGCATAATGAAAAAAGTTCAATTATTAAAAAACCAAAAGCCTGTAGAATGTGTGGGGGAAAAGGGCAAGGATTACTGGTGGTGGCAGAATCGATTTGGCTTTCCCAACAAAAGCCTGATGATTCCACTACTACTGTTTAAATGTCCAGGAAAGCTGACAAACAGCCTCCGTTTAATGGCAACGCTGACTTTCCGCCACTCCTGCACTTCTCTTCTGCTCGCAGGGAGCAGCTGTCTCCCAAGGAAGAAGCTGTCAGGTGACAAGCACACAGTGACAGGAGGTGCATATTTATAGCACCACTCTCCAGCTTGGTCCTTGAAGTCCCTCCCTCCAACCCCATCACACTCAATACTTGCAGTCTGGGCTCTGAGGGGAAAACATGCTTACAGTCATCAGATGGTCTAACAACCACCACTGTAACATTAGATGTGCTGACTTCGCTAAGTGTATTATGTACTGGCTGAAAAGTGTATCACAGACTAGCTGAACTTGCTAATGGAATGACAGATGTTGCCAGTTTGCATGCAAACTCCAATTTAACCAAAAAGAAGGATGAGATAAGTAGAGAAAGAACCCTGAACTGAATTTGCATGGACTGAGATACAGATGATAAAAGACACTGAGGATTCTGTCTGGTTTTAACAGTCTCTGGCACTGCAAGTATGGCAGGGTAAGTGATGTAATGATCAGGAAGATGAACTGAGAACAAACTAAGCAGAGCTAAGGATGACATGAAGGGGAATGGGGCAAAAAATTCTCATGAGGCCTGGAACCTGCACTTGATCAACCAACCAACCATTTATTGATTGATTACTTTGTACTGGGCACTTTACAAAGTGCAGGGGGAAACTAGTGAACAAGCACAGAAAGCTTCTTTGCCTTCTCTGAAGGAGGGGACTGAGGGCAACAACATAGAAGAAGTATGTTAATTTCACTAACCATGGACTGTAAAGAAAAAAGATGAAACAATGAATAGGGTGGCCTATTTTAACTGGGGTGGTCAAGAAATATTTTTGAGGGAGGTATCACTAGAGCATAGATAACTTTGGCTACTCTGAGCTGAGTATGATGAGAGCAGGCTTCTGAAATGACCCGAGGGAGAAGTTTTCCAGGCAGAAGGAAGACCAGTGTTCAAGTTTAAGATAGAAAGAAGGCTAGTACAGCCAGGCAGAATGGGCCAAGGGGCTGAAAGGGTAAAAATGATGGGTCTGAGGGCTTCTAGGCCTGGATCAGGGGTTGGCTTGGTTTCAGCTGAGGTGTAAAGGTACCCTAGAGGTTTTTAAGTAGTCCATAGGGTATCACCAGACATGTGCTTTAGAAATACTTACACCACACAAAGAATGGACCACAAGCTGGTAGAATAAAAGAGAAGGTAAGAGCAAGTTGCAAAAGCATAGGAAGATGAATTAGAAAGCTGATAAAATAATCCAGCAAGAAATGACCTTAGCCAGCATCATAAGAGGTAGATTATAAATTTTTTTTTAAAGGTATTTAATTCACATAAAAAAGGAAGAAGCAAAACAGGCCCACATCTCAGCTGGAACACACCAGTATCATGATTTGCTTCATCATTAGGCCTGACCCTCTGGATAAACCAGTCTGGGTGTGGACAGGACCAGGCTCTGCTCTGGTAGTTAGGAGAAACATAGTAAAACTTGCCAGAATTTTGCAAGAGAAAACAGCAGTTTTTAAGGCCTTTGCTACACTCTCTACAGGCCAGGCTTTAGGAAAGTAAGTATTCAAGCTGGGTGTGCTAGTATGTGCCTGTACATACCAGCATTCTGGAAGGCTGAGGCAGGAGGGGCACAAGTTTGCACATAACCTGGGCAATTTAGGGAGTTCCTGTCTCAGGAAGTAAAAACCCCGGGGGTGTAGCTCAATGCCAAGGCTCTGGGTTCAATCCCCAGGACTGTTGAGATATAAATAAATAAAACTTGAGCTGGCCAGATAACTCAGCAGACAAAAGTGCCTGCTTAGGCAGAGCCCAATGCCTGGGGTTTGATCCCGGATCCCTGGCTCACTGTGTCAGCTCCGCCCCCCCAGGGTGTGTAGAGGCAGTGACTGAGACTGGGCATAGTGGTGTGTCTGTAATCCCAGCGCTTGTGAGGCTGAAAATAGAATTACTGCAAGTCCGATCTACATAGTGAGACCCTGTAGAGCCTGTACTAAATACATAGAAAAATAAATACATAAATAAAACCTAAAATCACTGTGATTTTTCAAGGTGTTTTTTCTATTACCCCCATTTTTTTCTTTTCTTTTTCTTCTTGTTTTTGTACTAAGAATTGAATACAACACCATCCCCAGTCCTTCTTTTGTTTAAAATTTTTCCAATATGGGAAGTGAACTAGTAATTGAATCTAGGGAAAGAGAAGGCAGATAGTAGGAAGCCCCAGGAAGATTTGAAACTCCCACAGGGTTAGGGGAGAACACAAACAGGACACCGTTTATACCTGGGCATACATAAGGATTTCCATAGAAATGAAAACAATTTGCCTATAAGTTGAACAAATGAAACAAAGATAATAAATGCTCAAAAGTGGGGCCATAACTTTCAATGTCCTGATTTTGTTCTTAAAAACAGTACAGCTTTCAGCAACAAAAGTAGTCCTTTCTTTTTGGAGTGGGGTGGGAATGGTAGTCTAAATGAAAGCAAATAATGGCTGAATGTAGAAAATGGGGCACACTTCAACAAAAACACCACACTTCTCTGTGGGATTATTATACATTAATATTTTAACAGCTTCTACTAAATATGATTACATATTAGGTGAACTCATAAGTATGTCAGATCTGATTAGTGAATGTGGAAGACAGGAAGGGGCAGATTTGTCAGCAGAGATAAAGTTCACGTTATGAATCTGGGTTTTAATAACCAACAAGGAAAGCTTGCAATCATTCCAACTCCCTTAAATAAAACTCAATAGGAAATGAACTCACAATGTCCCAACACACTAAAAGATCAGACATTTGTCAATCCTATTTTCCTCTATGCTACTGGTAGAAAAGTCAAATGCAAAATTTACCAACACCAAAACAGAGCCATTTTGATTTTTGCTTTTCATGGTTATTAATAAGACAAGATATTCATGTCATAGTTTTAAGTTTCTACCCTGAGATGCTTACTTCTTCAGCAGGTTTTCTCATGCAACTTTATAGCTTCCAGGGTGGTAGACTCTTTTGTTCTAAACCAAGAAACTCACAGCAGTTTAATTTACTGTTGCATTATTATAGCTACTAACTACATACACCTCCAAGGCTGGTAAACCCACTGATGTAGACAGTGCCACCTTAAAAGGAATTCTGGTTAGGTCTTAGTGAAAGGGGGAAAAAAGACATAATGTTTAATTATAAGAAATGATTGAAATAGGCACAGACACACCCCGGGTGCCTCTGCACTGCAGCAAGCTCTAAACTTGTTATCGTTAATGGTTTAAATTTCACTGTGCTAATCATTTCAGGACACAAGCCTTTCTTGATAATCTAATGAATTATTTCAACATCCTTCAACAAAAAAAAAAAAAAAAAGAAAGAAAGAAAGAAAGAAAAAAATCCTCCATGACAGCACTAATTACAAGACGTTTTCCCAGTGCTTATGTAAAATATGACAGAGCAGCAGCTTAGGGAATTGCAGAAAACTGCTTCTAATTTCCACTGAGAAACTGACAAACACCTCTCTTTCATCTCTCCCAGCTCTCAAGTAAGATTTAACTTTCTCATTTAGTTAATTACCGAGTGAGGATCATCACTTCCCTGGATCAGAGCGGCACAGAGCCTTTATCGTGTTAACTTGTGAACTTGATCGATGGCTGCTGCTAAAACTTAATAACTTCACCCCCTGGCAAATTGTAAGATAAATATAATAAGAGAAACTCTGACAGTAAAAACCTGCCAGAAATGAGCACTGTGTTTATGTTTCTTTGCAGGCAGAAAAAAACCAACAGCTTATTACTGGTTGTATGTTACTTATATTTAAAAGACTGCAGGCAGTTAACTTTCTACATATTGTTAAAACTTTGCTCACAAGATGGGAAAAGGGTGGGTGGAGCGCTTACACTGTAGACTTGCGGAAGTGAGAAAAGGGCAACACAAGAGACCAGAAACATTGTGTAAAATCTTTCAGAATGTCATGTTTATCATGTAAAATGTCCATCCATCATCAATACATATAAAAATCCTCTTTAAAATAACTCTGGCCTTCTAAAACACTGCATGAACTATATCTAAGAGCAAACCAAGAGAGTTCTACCCATTCTCATTTTTCCCCCTGTGGGCACATCACGCCTACAGAGCTCAATGAAGTACAAAATTTCTTGATCTTTCAAAAGCCCCTACAGCTAGAAAATCATTCATAACTACACTGGTTAACCCTTGTGAAGCAAACAGCTGAGTACAACACAGTTAGGAAATGAGTAATTTATTGTGGAACACTTTACCATTTTCTGCACACAGGTTAGTTAATGCACAAAGGAATAGTTTGATGAATGTTATATTTTGGTAAAATTTGAATCTGAGCTTAGAATTTTAAGTACAGAATACTGCACCATAAGACTACTGTTAATGTAAGACTATTATTAATTTAATTTTTATTTTGTGGTTGGCTTAGCCTGCCCTGGGGCAGAGCTGGTGCAGCATGTGGTGCCAGGGATTCAACTGTGGTCCCTGCACCTTTGCCTAAGCTGGCGCTTTAGGCCACTGAACTATCTCTCTGGCCCTGAGCTTAGAATTTTAACATTTAACTGTGTTAGAGTTGGTATCACAGTTTGATACCAACTACTGCATGACTGCTATAGACTTTTTACAGCCAACACTACCAAGCACAACAGACAAGGCACATGAGGCACAATGACGACAGAATTGCTGCTCATCAGTGCTTGTACCTCTGACCCCAAGGATGCAGTGTGAAAGAACAAATCTGACTCAATAGCCAAGGACATTCTTAGTATAGAAACATTCAGAAACAGGAATGAACTAATTTTGGGGGAAGGCTAGAAAGGTCATATAAAACTTAAGAGTTTAAGCCTCACTTGTGGCCTGTGTTCGACATCTGTCACATGCAACACTGACATCAAAGATCTAAAGGCTTAATGCTGTCGTCCAAAGTGCAAAAATTTTGAGAGTTGAGAACTAAACATTAAGATAACCAAATTAAAATTATAAATTTATTTTGCCTTTGTTTTCATTAAATAAGAACCTACTGGGGTCTAGCAAAGAGATCAGTTGATACACACATTTTAGAAAACATGAAAAAAAATAACAAAAGGACAAACAACATAAAAACTGCCTAGAGCCCCCTGAGCATGGTAACACATGCCTGTAATCCCATGCTGAGGCAAGAGAATCACTTTAAGCTTGAGATCAACCTGGGCTACGAAGTAAGCTCAAAGCAAGCCTGAGCTGCCACAATGAGATCCTATATCTAAAAGACCAAAAAAAACCGAAACAAAACAAAACAAAAACACCCCACCAAACTCATAGCTTCTACTGTCATACATGACAATAAATATTAATAAAATAAAAATAACAATATTCATATTTTGGTATGCTGATGTCTTTTTGGACTTTAAAAAGAATTACCAGTTATTTGATCTTTACAAGGAGGGGCAGTGTTTTTGTGCAGATCTTTTATCTGGAGGATTTGTTGTTCTTACTTCAAAACTAATCAGAGCAGGCAAAATTAATCTTTTCTGACCATTTTTGAAAAGGTCAACATTTGATCTCAGAAGACACAGAATTATAGGTAACTGTGATTGTTGAGGGGAAGGCAGGAGGAAGAAGAGGGAAGGATGGAAAGACAAGCAGCAGAAGCAACAGGAAGAGGAGAATGCTGCAGCAGGGAAGAGGGTAAGGGAAAGAGAGAAGAGACAAAAGCTACTGGGATGGGAGAAGGTAGACTGGGACTAGGTGAGAGGGTGCAAAGAAAAAGGGGAGGAAAAGGAGCAACCTGGGGAAGGGGAAAGACAGGCTGAAGAAAAGATGAGGTGGGGTGTGAGGCATTGGGAGGAGGGGAGAGAGATGGGGGCTGAGGAAAACCAATGCAGAAGAGACCCTGCCATGCCCGGTTACCTACTCTAAGAGAAGCAAATGTGTGCTGGACAGACAGGTCCTCTTCCACACAATAAGCAATAAGCATCAAGAGAGAGGAGATGAAACTACATTTAAAAACAAAACACTATTTAACATGTTAGGTAGAATAATGAAGTTTAATTGTCTGGAACCTGGTTGCTCCTTCTGCATAACTTCCTCAAGTAGAGGTTGTTCATTTGGATGTTAATATCAACCAAAATAAAATGGTAAAACATCTAAACTAAAATTCTTCTCCCCAGTTTCTCCCTGATATCCCCCTTTACTTAGCATCAGAAAGTTCAGTTCAACCCTAAATAACAGGACATAACGGAGGCACCCTCTGCCACGGGAAAACAAAGACACACACCTGAGCACACAGCAAAATATAGTTAGTTTTAAATAAAGAATGAAAACACTATACTTCTCTTTGTGCTCTAATTGTTAGACATTTGTGTCTTCTAAGGAGGTCTCAGTGGTTTGGTAAAATGTGTTTCTAAAAAAAGCACTGTCTAAAACCTGTTTTTGGGGGACAGGATCTCAACAAGCCAACTCAGCTTTCTAGAAGAAATCCAACTCTTTCCAAATGCTTGTTAATGCATGTTAAATGCAGCACGAAATAATTCCATGAGGCAGCAGCCCAGGCCTCTGTTGGCTGCAGTGAATGAAGTAAATGACTTGTAACTTCTAGAAGTCTTGGTTATCTGCAGGTAAAACTTTAATAACCCTTGGAGCATCAAGGGACTAAAGACATTTCTCTCTGGAATACTTCCATAATGGCTTTCTTAATTTATCCGGGAGAAGCTTGGTCTGGATGTAGCATCTGGTTTTTTTTGTTTTTTTTTTTTTTAGCAGAGGTGATCTAAGTAACTTGTCTGAATCCATACAAATTAGTAGAGTTCAGATTAAATTTCAAGATGTAGTTGCATAAAATGTTCAGTTTTCCTAAGATTGTAGTTCTTTATCTTTTTAATGTCAATGAAGCTCCCATGCCAGTGAATAAAGGCAGAAGACCAGGACTGATTTACACAGATGGACAAATAAATTTCCGATGGCCCAGATTTATGTGAGCACCAAGACCACAAGGGTTACACTGAAGCCAGCCATAATAGAGTATTTTTTTTTAAAAGTGACCGTTATGATTTGACACCAGTTCTGTTCCAGCTCTCTCATTCACTGGGCACATGTTCTTGCTAAGTTAGCCACTTTGTCTCAAGTTCCTCATCTGGTGATGCTAGAGCACAGTACCTAGCAGACAGTAAGGGAGTAACTGACACTGTGATTTAACTAGGAAGAATTATATAATTGACACAGTTGCTGATTAGAATTAGCTTAATACTTTATTAAATATAATCTTAGTTTCCACAAGAATTTTATGCTCAGAAACTTTTCCTTTCAAATTAATTTTAATCCTTATAGGACAGAGATTGGCAATGATCTTTTGTATGTATCTATAAAGCTGCAGCTCAAAATTGTTTAGTATACAGAATTTTTTTTGGGCAGAACCAAGGATTGAACTCAGGCCCTTGCATTTGCCAGGGAGAGCTTATTCCACTGAGCCATCTCCCCAGCCCCAAGTACACAGATTTTTAATGTATACTAAAAGGAATAGATGCTGCTCTTGGGGAGCACACAGGTAAAAGTGTCTCATGAAGCAAACAGCTGGCGGCTGCTTTTCTCACTACTAAGGATATGACTGTCAATATATTGGCATGTTGCCCATAGGTCAATTTGGCAATCTTTACTTTATTTCTAATATTATTGTAAGCAGTTTCATGTAATACAGTACCTATGCTAGTTTAAGAATCAAAGTAAGAATTTCTAAAAGGAATGATGACTGACACTACATTAACATTCCGATAAAACTTAATTGAAGATTTAAAAAAAAAAAAAGCCAAAGGAAACCTCAAAGTGTTAAACATGTTATGAAATAGGACATTTGCATATTATTTTCTGTCAGTCTTTCACAACTACTCCCCAGATATACTTTGGTGAGAGTAAAGGGAAGAATAGTGAGGAAATTATAGAAAAACTTTTAATACATTTTTTAAAAAATGTATTTACTATAGGGTCTGCAGGGTCTCACTACACAGCTCAGACTTGTAGTGATCCTCCTGTTTTTAGCCTCCGCAGCACTGGGATTACAGGCGTGCACCACTATACCCAGAGTTGGTCGCTGGCTCAGTGCACCTGGGGGTGGGGCTGGTGCAGCATGTAGTGCCAGGGATCAAACCCCTATCCCTGCACTTGCCTAAGCAGGTGCTTAGTCCACTGAGCTGTCTTACTAGCCCTAAAACATTAATGTTTAAAGTCCACTTTATATCTACTAAAGAACCTATAACATATAATGTATGTTTTACTTCTTTATGCTTCTGTCAAAGTCATTAGCAAAGACAAAACTAGGCTAGGCTGAGCCTGGTGGTGCACACCTGTAATCCCAGCGCTCAGGAGGCTTAGGCAGAAGAATCATTGTGAATTCGAAGCCAGGCTGGGTTACAAGCTAAGCTCAAGGCCAGCCTGAACTGCATAGTGAAACCCTGTCCCTAAAAGACAAATAGATTAGGTAAATGGCCAGAGATCAAACTAAATTCTGGTCCCCATTAGCACACACCTTTACATTCTTTCAAAAAGTAAAACAACTACTACCTTATAATTTCCTTTAAGTTATTTATATTTACCCCACACAGGCACCACATTTATGGGTTTCATGGATCACAGACTGTCAGTTCTTGATCTTTTTTAAGAAGACATTGAATTCTAAGGATCACACACAATTTTTTTCCCTAGAATGGGACAAAATCTCACTTAGACTTTTGCATGTGCATATGCTGGCAAAGGAGATAGGATAAGGAAGGTAATAAAAATCAGGAAGATAGTTGCTTCCTTAATATTTATAAACTTGAGTTAACAATAGGCTTTGAGCAGGCAAATCCCTGCTACCTGGGAGGCTCAGACAGAAGGGTTGTATTTTTGAAGACAGTCTGATCAACTCAGCAAGTTGCTGTCTCAAAATAACGTGTGGAAAGGGATGAAGATATAGCTCAGTGATAAGGTTCTTGCCTAATCTGGGTTCCACTGGGGGGTGGAGGGGGAGTTTGTCTTAATTCTTTGCAGAATTTGGTTTTTAAAGCTGAAAATAATTTTTATAAAGAATTTTTTCTTTATGGCCCCATCTTTTTCTTCACTGGGGTTTGGCTTGTGCGCACGTGAAACACTGTAAGAATGAAGCTCGAGGATACCAATTATTTTCCCATGAAAACTTTCAGTGTCAACCTTTTTAAGTAAGTTTTTATTTTTCATTTGAGGAATACATGCATTAGAAACAAATCTTTCACAGAAACTTTTCTTGCTGACACAAAGAGTTCCGGTCACCACCACCACAACAGTGAAAAAGCATGACAGAAAAAGAACTGTAGACTGGTCCTCCCATGACAGCTTTGTGACCTCGGCCCAAAACCCCATCTGGAGATAAGTGGGTGGACAGGATCACTGGAGGAGTGTGAGCTTTTGTATCTATAACCCAGGTTCCATAGTAATTTTAGATAGGGTGAAAACATTTTAAAATGTATTTATTTTATTCTTACGGAAAATGAATGTATTAAAGCTTCAGTATAATACCATCAAAGTTAAAAAAATCTGGTATTACGATAGCAGCATATTCTATAATCCTAGAAATTAGTCAAACTTTTTCCAAGCAATCACATTTTTATTTTTTTTTATTTTAATTCTTTTGATGCAGGGTCTCTGCTACCCAGTTCAGACTCATAGTAATCCTCTGTCTCAATCTCCCTAGTGCTGGGATTACAGGCAAGTGCCACCAAGCCTAGTTCTGTCATACAGTACTGGGGATAGAACTGGAGACCTCGTGCTTGCCAGGTAGGTTTTATGCTGCCAACTTTCTCCCCAGTCCAACAACCACATTTTTATTTTTTAATTTTTTTTGGCAGAACCAGGGATTGAACTGAGGCCCTTGTGCTTACCAGGCAAGCACTTATTCTATTGAACTGTCTCCCTGGCCCCTCCAAAAACCACATTTTTAATCCAAAGAAATGTTATCATTCTGAAAAAATTGTATCACAACTGTATCACTATAATTCTCTTACTTTTCCACTTATCATATGCTAAAATCAGTAATTAAATTTTTTACTTCAAAAAAATTAAAGTTTTAACCTTTATCACAGATGATGTTAGGATATAATAATATATCCTTATAATTTTCTGTCCCAATATGCCTTACTTCCTTCACATTTATATTCTTGATTATTTCCTCATCCATTCCTCCCAATTATTCCCAGTATTTGAGGAAAGGCTTATGGGACTGAAAGCCCTGAGTTTGATACCTAACACTGATAAGAAAAAGAAAAAGGACTGATAGAAGTGAGGTACTGTGACACGTACATATAATCCTAGCTACTAGGAAGGCTGAGACAGGAGGACTGCAAGTTTGAGGCCGGTCTGTGCAACTTAGCAATATCCTGTGTCAAAAGTTACAAAAAAAAAAAAAAGTTACAAAACAAAGTAAAATAAAAGCGGATGAGGCTATATAGCTTAGGAACACAGTAAATGCCTAGTGTGTACAATATACATAAGGTCTGGGGTTAATCCCCAGTATTGCCAAAATACAAAAGGGAAGGGGGAAACCTATTTAGAACTGGTTCATACAGAAAACTGTTCATAAACAATTGTGCTTCACTATTAAAAATACCCTTTAGCTGAGTATAACAATGCACACCTGAAGGCTGAGACAGGGCAACTGAGTTTAAGGCTAGCTTAAGTTGGTTACACAGTGAGTTCAAGGCCCAAGGAAAGACCATGCCTAAAAAAACAAACAAAAAACCCATAAACATCTTCACATGAAGACAAAAAACTTATATATACTATAGATGGGGTCAAGTCAAAGCAGTAGGGCTACATTAAGAGTCTATGAATTAGTATGAAAAACTTACTAGAACCTTCCATTACTGTTACCAAGATTATAGTGTTCAGTATCAGATTGATGGCTACTATTCTCTATCAGTTCCATTTTCAGCAGTACAGCCCAGTCTCTGTACTGAAGAAATATTTTTCATTTAAATTCTAAAGGCTACTAAGTGCCCTCAAGGCCAAGGTGGCATACTATCTACTATGATAAATAAAAGAATACAGACAAGCTCTGAGACTTGATTTCCACCTGAAAGAGCTGTTTCACTGGCTATTACCAGCAGACTTTGTGGCATTAGGGTCCATGGCAACAGCATTTCTTTGGCAGTGAGCAATCTAGGAAGGCTACACTGGGAGTGCAAAGCAAGGATGGATGTGTGGGCTGACATCAGAACAGACACAAAATAGGACAGTAGCAGGCAAAATGGGGGCCAGAGGACAAAGGCTTAACACTTGGAAGAACAGACCAGCCAGGGCTGGCTTGTTTTCCCTCACCCTGCCCCACCTCCCCACCTGCCCTAGGGGTGCAGCACATGGTGCCAGGGCTCTAACAGCAGTCCCTGTGTTTGCCTAAACTTCCCTGCACTGTGCCTAAGCAGGCACTTTAGTCCACTCAGCTAACTCACCGGCCCCCAAGGGCATTACTTTAATGGAAGAAAATGAATTCATCTTAAAAGTACACAATACTGCATAATGTTAGACAAACCCAGAATCAAGTCCCGACTCTGTCACATAAAAACTATGCAGACTGAGAAAGATAGTAATGCTCTTCAAGATTCAACTTCTTTCCTACCTGCATAAGAGACTAACACCATTTACTTTCCTATGATTATTACAGGAAATAACGGAGTGTGTAAAAAGTGCTGCACAGAGCTAGCAAGATAGCTCAGCGTACTATGGACCAGGGTCGATCCCTGGCACCACATGCAGTGCTGGCCCTGGGTGTGCCGAGCTGGCCACCGAGACTGAGCGTGGTGACGCACACCTGTAATCCCGGCAGTGGGTAGGCTGAAAACTGGAGGATCACACGGAGTCAGAGCTGTGTAGTGAGACCCTGTACCAAATTTAAAAAACAAAAAGAAAGAAAAAAGCTCAGAACAAGGCCAAACACATACTTGCTTAGGAAAGGCACTGTTACTGTTTTCTTGTACCGAGAAACACTGTCAAGGGCCGGGGATATGGCTCAGTAGAATAAGCGTTTCCCTGGCAAATGCCATGGTTTGAGTTCAATCCAAGGTTCCACCAAAAAGAAAAAAAAAAAGAAACACTGTCAACAATTAAGGTTGTATCAGGACATTCCCACGAAACTTGAAAACTAGATTTAACTGAAACTCTATTTTTAAATTCACTAGTAAAAAAGTATTAAGAACTGGAATACTTTTTAAATATGTTCGTTTTTATGGTCACCATTAGCTGAAAGGATTGGGGACAGAACTTAAAAAATTTGAAGAAAATTTGTACTTAAGATTGTAAAAGCAGCAGGCTGGATGGTGGGAAAATTAGTGGAAACTACTAATTAGCTAATAGTGAGTATGGGTGTGTATGCAAGGTTCTTTGTTCTTCCATAAATCACCACAGGTTTCAGTATATTTAAAATACAAATATACTGAGTATATTCTATGAACATGTGCTGTACGAGGTGATACAAATGTCACACGAAGGTATATATTAAGTCGATTCTAAAATTTATATGGAAATGCAAATGGCTAAGAACAATCGAGATACTCTTGAAAAATAACAGCAAAAACTTACTGATATATAAGGGAAAAAATCCTGCACAGTGGAAGTACACATTCCAATAAATTGTGCTTAGTTAATGACATCATACCGAAATGGAGAAAGTGAAGGCCAGGGAGATACCTCAGCAGCATAAGGCTCTCACTGGTGAGAGCAAGGCCCTGAGTTCAATCACCAGTACCAAATAAAGAAAAAGAATCCTTACTTCTGTCTCACATCAGATAAAAAAATCAAATGGACCATTGGTCTAATTATGAAAGGCAATAAAAATAAAAACTTTAGAAAAAACAAGGAGTGGGGGCTAGGGAGATAGCTCAGTAGTGTAAGCACCTGCCTGGCAAGCACAAGGTCCTGAGTTTGATCCCCACTACCAAAAAAAAAAAAAAAGAGTATCTTCATAGCCAAGTAGTACGCATAAATTTCTTAAGAGGGATGTAAAAATATTAACTATATAAGACAAGGATCAATAAATTAGACGACCTTAAAATTAAGAACCTCTGTTCATCAGTAGATGCTATTTAAAAACTGAAGAAGGAGGTTGGGGAGATAGCTCAGTAGAATAAGTGCTGCCTGGCAAGTACAGGGTCCTGAGTTCAATCCCTGGTTCTGCCAAAAAAATAAAAAATAAAAATTGAAGGACAGACTAGGAGAATATACTTTCAAAAGATACATCATAGAAAGAATTTGTACCAAGAATTTCTAAAGAACTCTGAAAGATCCTTCGGAGAAAGACTGTAAACCCATTAGAAAAATGAGTAAAAGACTTGAAAAGGCACTTTACATCGAAAAGGCCAATAAATATACCAAAAAGAAAAAAAAATAAGCCCAATTTTAAGGGAAGTGTAGTAAATTTAATGCTACTGGACTGTTCACTGTGAAATAGTTAAGGTAGTAAACTTCTTGTTACATGGTTTTTAAAACCAGCCCACACTATGTGCTAGGGCTACTACCATAAGAATGCTACAATGAAAAAACCCAGACAATCTCAAACTGTAGCTAGCCAGGAAAAAAATAAGACAATGGAACTCTCTTTTTGTACTGCTAGGAGTATCAGTTGGTAGGAGTTTAGAAACTCCAGTTCTAGTCCTAGTTACTCACTCATTGGAATATAATCACTATACACCTAGATAAATGTAATCATTTTTTAAATTATACAAAGGTGAACAAAAAATGTTCATCCATGTTAAAATGAATAATAGATGTGGGGATGTTTATATAAATTCAATGAAATACTACATGTCAATGAGAGCAAACAAATTACAACTCTATGTAACAATATAAATGACACTCAAGAACATTACACCGATATAGTCAGACAGAAAAGGAGGATTGTAATGGCTCCATGCATCATATACATAAGCTTAAAAACAGGCACAACTAACTTATGGTGTTGGAAGTGAGGATTACGGTCATTTAGAAGGGTAGTGATTTAACGATGGCAAGACCTGCCTCTGTTAATATTTTCTTCTTTTCTCTCTTTTTAATCTGGGTGATGGTCATGCAGATGTGTATGCTCTGCAGAAGTTCACTGAATCAAACTCAGGATCTCCTGAACACTGTGTGAAGGAGATGGTCATATTTATACCAAGGGAGATAAGGTGAATGGAACCTTGTTTGGTTACAGATAGACCATCCTAATCTTTTTCTGATGTAAAGGAAATGGACTTCCAATAAAACATTTAAATTTTTGTCAGAAAAGAGCATGAGCCTCTCTCTTCACTTGCAGCCCAACACCACATATACACACAACTGTTCCTGCGTGCCACTGTTCTGAACAAGGTTAGAGCTCCCTCTAGCACTTTTAACCTAGGAAACATCTCAGGCCCTCACAGAGCTGACAGTTTGGTGCTGCCCACGGTTAAATGTAATATGGAGGTTTTTATTTTTAATTTGCTTTAATTGTTCCTATGATATGAATAATTAATAGGCTGCCTATGCCAGTTTTGTAAAGTTCACAGTACAGAAAGCGAGGAGAGAAATATCTACTAAGAAAGGGGGCTTAAAAATGGTTACAACTGCTATAATAGAGAATTCAGAATATTTATTCATGATTTGTGGGAACATTATGTTCTACCAACAAAGAAACATGCTACTAAAAGCACTTCCTACTGAAAAATCTTCCCAATCTCATCTATTTTCTTTTTCATGGCTGCATAACCACTGTACCTATAGTATTATAGAGAAGCAGAGTAGGTCAGTGTTGGCAGAACCTTGCTCTTTGGTGGAAGAGAATAGCAGGTTGGCTGTAAACACTTAACCTAATTCCATCTATTTTAAAACAATTATTTATTTTAGCAGTAGATAGCCCCTGGACAACAGAGACTTACTCAACTGGAAGCTTATATTCTCCCGTGTTGAAAACTTCTATAGGGGGCACCTTGACCACTGGAAGTACGATGGCATCAGTGCTTCCATCCAACATCTGCTCATGCCTGGGCTCCACAAAAGGTGTAATATAAGATAGGGTGTTTTAGGTTGTATGCAATCAAGACAGAATCGGAGAAGGTATAAGAGTTCATTGATTGTAATACATACAACCATTTTGGGAATGAAGTCAGATACAAAAGGGACTTTATTCTTCATTGCTGGAATTTCAAATCTTTCCCCTACTCTTAAAAACAAATTAAGGGCCCGGCAAAATACCTTAGCAGTCTAAAGCGCCTGCTTAGGCAAGCTCAGCCAGGTGCAGGGGACTGTGGTTCTCTTTCACTTTCAAGGTTAAAAAACTACTTTTTGTTATAATTGAAGCAATCGCTTCTTATTTAAAGCATATGAATCCCTTCAAAAGACAGCTTTAGACTTCTAAGGGAAAATTTTCCCATTTCATTTTTAAGCATGAGAAATGAACAGTAATACCAGTCAGTATGACTTCTCTCATACTCTGGTTATGCACAAGCAGCCTCTGCCAAAAATAATATACTATGAATACTACTAGTCTTGGGTCTTTCCTGTATACATCACAAAGCCAAGATGCCAGTTTGCTACTTTTGTTTGGTTTTGTATTAAATTCGATGCTACAATAACATGGCCACATTCATTCCAAGAGCAGCTTGAACTAGGGGTGAAATACTGTATGAAAAGTTATTCATTAACTTGCTAAGAGTCTCAATCATGAGCTGTGTTTTTCCTAAGATGGAATTTTCTACAACTTCTCTTTCAATTCTCATAGTTTTGGTTGGGAGCGGTAGGTCATGAACTAGAACTAGAATGAAGCATTTAAATTCACATGACAGGGAGGTGACTGGACGCTTCTTTGTGGTTACTTCATTCCACTCTATTCTGTGGCATCCATCTGGTTCAGAACTCTGGCATTAATTAAGCAACAGTTTTATTACACACAATCAAAGCTGAAAAAGAAAAGCCTAACAAATGGCAAGAAGCTATTACAAGGTTCAATTAACAGTTGTATTTTCTGTGGTTGCTAATTGAGGTATTTTTAATTTTTACCATTTCATATGGAATGGTAAAAAAGAAAAATACTATGAGTACAAGAGGACACTAACAAATCTAAAATATGTTACTGTATGTTTTTATATACCAAGTTACATCCTTTTGTGATTTCCAAATCTTGCCTAGTTTATTTTTTGTTGCTATGGGGATCGAACTCAGGAGCCTGTACTTGCTAGGCAGGCACTTAAACTGCTGAACTATCTCCCAGCCCCTAGTTGTTAGTAAATTATTAACATTAAAAAGAAAATATTTAATAGGCCCACCAGAGAATCATTTACTACATAGTATATATTTGCTATATATCCTCTAATTTCCTTTTGTATTTGGTTGTTACAGGGTCTCACTATGCAGCTCAGACTCATAGTGATCCTCTTGTTTTCAGCCTCCTCAGCTTTGGCATTACAGGCGTGCACCACTACACCCAGACTCTATGGTGCCAAGGATCAAACCACGGTCCCTGAGCTTACCTAGGCTTGCCTACGTAGGCCCTTTGTCTGATGAGCTATCTCACTGGCCCTATGCCCTAATTTCTATGCACTAAAATTCACAAACAGTGGCTAAAAGCATGGGGGCATGTAGCTGTACTATCTAGGCTCAGATTCCAGTTCTGTACCACACTATTTGACTTCGGGCAAGTTGCTTAACTTGAGTTCTATTTATCCATATGTAAAGTGGGGTTAAACAAAGAAAAAATAGATTAAAAAAACCTTTAGCTCAATGCCTGATACATCATAAATATTCAATAAATAATGGTGCCAAAAGTTTATCAAATTTCAAGATGTAATTTCTGGATTTCATTTGGTCTGATTTTATTTGATCTCATTTTACTCTATTTTTGGAAATAGAGTCTCATTATGTAGTCCACATTGGTCTTGCATTTGAGGTGATACTCTGGCCTCAGTTTCCCAAGTACTGGGATTATAGGCATGCACTCCCACACCCAACCAAGCTCTGGACATTAGTACTTTAAAAACATACATTTCACAGCTGGGAAAAAGGCACATGTCTTTAATCCTGGCTCTTCAGAAGATCAGCTGATAAAAATTTGAGGCCATGCCTCCAAGTGCAAGGACCTGAGTTCAATCCACGGTTCCACAAAAAAAGAAAAAAAAAATCTGAGGCCAGCAGGGACAACACAGGAAAGACGTCATTTCAAAAACCACCAATGCCCACCACAACCACTTGTTTTTTTTAAAGTCAGCCAGATTCAACAAATATAAGTTGAAAATATATTTTGTGAAGTACAAATTAATACTACAGGAACTCTACAATGAGAACATTTAAATTTGCTTACATTACACATTTTTATTTGAAGGAAGGCATGGTATAATGACCATCTTTCCTCTTTTAGTTCAAGAATACTAAATAATAGTACTTCCCCCACCCCCCGGAAGCGGGGATTGAACTCAGTCTGGCAAGCACTTATTCTACTGAGCTATCTTCCCAGCTCCAATAATAGTAATTGATTTTTAATCAACAATGCAAATAGTTGACTCAAAAATTCTTACACAATACTTATTTTCACTGCATTTTATCTTGCTAGCATGAGACAGTGAATCTTATAGTACCCTAGGCTAAATATATTCAAGTTTACTCAGTACCCAAACCTTTGAAAAACATCGTGTCCAGAAAATCATCAATGCACAGATGGGATCTACTGTAATTTGGATACATGTAATAGTGTATCTTTCAGAACAGAATATAAAAAATAGCTACATTTTATGTACTTATTTTCAGAACTCACCTCTCCCTAAGTGTTAGTCAGAGAAAAGTGAAGAGTCCTCTAATCTATGAATTTTAAAGTTTAAAAACAGAAAGGAGCAACCTTTTAGAGAACAAATGCCAAAGAGCAAAGTACCAACACTGCAATTAAACCTCAACACAGTACTGAGGTTTTAGTTTATAAAAGTCTTTCTACATTTTTGTCTTTTGCTTAAAAGAAAAATAGTTTTTCTTTTAAGGTCTTAGGTTTACCACCACTGGCCTAAAACAACACTCTTAATATTCTTCAAAAAATGTGTAAATCAAGATTCAAGGAAAGTGATTTTTAGATTCCTTAATATATTTTATTTTATTTTTTAAATTTTATTTTTTTTTGGGTGGAGCTGGGGATTGAACTCCAGACCCTTGCGCTTGCCAGGGAAGCACTTTTTCCACTGAGCCATCTTCCCAGTCCTCTCCTTAATATATTTTATAAATACTGCAATCATAAGAGAAAGTACACAAACTGAAAACGAACCTCACACAGATGTAAATAAAGCCACTCTTTAGGTTGCCCATTAATCCACAAGTGGCATATTCATCTTATTTACAGTATTATACCCCCTGCCATGATATTCCATTACAGAGTCACGCTACAGACTCCATAGTTAACACTGTAGGAACCAATTCTTTTTAAACATGGCTTTCTCTACTTTCCTTCTGACTTGCTCCTAGGCTGCAAAAGAATCTATACAATTACGTTTTTATATTGTTAAATATTCTTAGAAAATGTGGATTAAATTAGAGAAATGATATTTGAGGTACAAATCATAATTAAATTTATATTTATTCTTTTTTTTTTTTCAGAACTGGGGATTGAACTATAGACCTTGTGCTTGCCAGGCAAGCACTTATTCTATTGAGCTATCTCCCCAGCCCCCTATATTCATTCTTCTAGAAATAAAATTTTAACATTTTTGTTTGTTACAGTCTTAGAGCTCCATGTAATCAAATACTTCTTACATACTTTAATAAGTCTGTCCAGGAAATTTATGCCACCCTTAACTGCCAAAAGTTTCTATTCTTCCCATTAGATAATACCTGGGGAGGGAGCAGGCAAAACACTGGTATTCATGCTTGTTTGTTTGTTTGTTTTCTTTTTTTTTCAGTTGCTTTTCATGAACCTGTTTCTTTTTAGCTGGTCATCTCTGTTCCAAGTCTCCTATTGGAGACAGCAAGCTTAAAATTACTAAATTCTTATAACCTTCATCATGTCTTCATAACCACAAACCATCTAAAAAACATGAATAGAAATAGAAAACATTGTTTTGGACTGACAAATTTAATAAACCTAAATGAGAAAATAATTTTTTTAAAAGTATGAAAAATCTGCCAACACAAGCTTACACAAATCCTGACATAGACAACAGGATGAGAACTGTTTTTCCAAAACAGCTTTTAAAACAACGATGAAGGAATGAGCCACTACCTTGAGCCACTATGACACTGCTCATCCATCTGCTGTGCAGGACAATGGAGATGCCATTTTCGATCTTTTAAAGACCTGTTTACTGTGTCTGTAAGGTAGGCAGTAAAGGGTGGGCTTGGGGGGAATTGAAGCAATGATGTTTGCCAGATATCAAAAGTATTATAGGAATCAAATGAAGTCATAGGCACTACAGAACACAGGCCATGAAGACTGGCAGAAGATACATGGGGCCTCCAAACACTATTCAAACGAAATCTGGGAAGCAAAGGCTGAAGTCAGTGAGATCTGAATTCAAAACCTGACTCTACAACTTAAAGATGTGAAATTTGGGCAGGGATATAGCTCAGTGGTACAGTGCTTCCTTAGTATGTGTGAGGTCCTGAGTTTGCCCAGTGTTGGAAAAAAAAGCAAAAACAAAGAAACTCAGAAAGACTTGATTTATTCTGCCAAGCTTGTTTCTTCCTCATCTGTATGAAAGGGAAATGTCCATCTCCGGTGCTTATGCGAGGGTGGAAATAGACAACACACAGCTAGCACACTGTGGCTTATCACAGGCACAATAAGGATTACTACACTTTCTCTTCAAACTCTTCAGTAGTAGAGCACTAAAAATAAAGAACATAAGTAGTTTCCCATCGGAAGGTACATAAGAAAGAAAATGACAATCTTTATATAAGAACATAGCCCAAAAATATAAACTAGGGCAGGGGAGAAGAAGAAAATTTAGGGTTGTAATAGTCTCACAGAGGCAACTGATTTCATACATAAGAAACTTGAAATAAGGGTATCCCAGGTGAGCTCCAAAGGACTGATGAAAAGTCCTCTAAAGTCATCTAATGATTTACTTCAGTATTAAGAGAATTTAAGGTGACTCAGTAACTTAGCTCTTTTAGGAAATTAAAAGGGAGTTTCTTGGTCATTTAGCCTGTTCAAACATTCGTCAGATTACTACTATAAGCAAACAAAAAAGGGCATCCTCAAAAATGGACTGCTTTAATGTTATTCTTAAAAATCAAAACATTCTGGAAAAAAAAATCCTTAATTGTTAACAGAAAGAACTACTGGTAGTACTACCAAATCAAATGAAACTTTACTCTTAAGAAGAAAAATACAATTTATTTTTATAGAAACTTGGTACAGAGTGGAAGAATCATTTAAATTCATAGTTTATTTGCCTTACAAGCTGAAGTCACAAAACAAGAATAAAGTTTTATATGTATGGATCCTGAACTCATAAGTACTGAAAAGTTCAAAAGGAGGGCTCAGGTTTCACACGCTTTGCAAGCAACCCTTTTACACTACATGACCAACAGCATATTTATTTATGGACTGCTTATGAGCCCAGGTCTCTGAAACTGTCAAACCAGAAGAAAAGAGAATGCTTATACCCATGGACAGCCACAGAAACCTGTAACAGCTTTAAGAGTAAAAATCCCTCCCAGATTAAATAATGAAAAGAACCCTGCACAAGTAGTCTTTAAATATTAATATGCACAACAACTTCAGTGTATTAAAATGTGTTGGGGGGAGTCTTACATACTATTTGGAGTCATGTCACAGACCCTGAAACATTCACGTAAACTTAAATACATATTTTCAGGAAAAGTCTATTGGTTAGTTGTAAAAACCTGCTCTGACAGAATCCTAAACTCTGAAGAAGTATCCTAAGGGGGAGCCGGGGAGATGGCTCAGTGGAATAAGTGCTTCCCTGGCAAGTGCAAGGGCCTGAGTTCAATCCCTGGTTCCGCCAAAAAAAAAAAAAAAAAAAAAAGAATGAAATATCCTAAGGGGAGGTGGGTGACAAAACTAGGAAGAATGAGTTTCACATGGAGGGTATAATCTTATAAGTTTAAGTTTCTGCAAGTATAGGAAGCTATACATATTATGTATGTATGAAGCTGAGGGTTAGAGAGCTATACATAGTATCACAGGTCTAATCTACATTAATTGTAAGTATAATGAAACAAATCCTATTAATTATGAGAAAAGATTGCCTTCTACCTAACCTAAATATTTAACACTGCATTTTAGGCTCTTTCCTAAAATATTGTGTATTCAGAGTACCTAAAACCAGCTTTTACATATTAGTACCTTAAGCAAATGACTGTCAATTAGTTGTCCTTAATTCATTTACCTGGCCTATGTTATATTACTTGCCATCAGCTAGTAAAGTTAAAGTATAAAGACTAAAACACTGTAAACCTTAACAGTGTACACTTTCCAAAATTAAAGCCCTCTAAAAAGGTCCTGAAATTGGACTGATTTGATCTGAAAATCTTAGCTCATCAGTCTTTCATAGTGTTGGATTATTTTTTTCCTAATATCATAAGGATGATTACAACTTTAGCAGAACCATCTTTAATATGGATGAATCAGACTTTAGTATTTTACCTTTCCCTCTTATAAATACTATACTTGATCGATATTCAACTCTCAATTATATAAAGTGAAATAACAGTCTCAACACTGAGAAGTCAATGGTATAGTAAATATTTTTAAGAATAGTAAATAAAATCAAGAAATTCAATTTAAATATGCCATACCATAATGCCTGGACTCTGCTCCTCTTTTAAATAATTCAAAGTGACAGAAGGGCTCCAAACCAGAAAGCCCGCATATTACTTGTAAAAAAAAAAAAAAACCTCTCCAGTACAAGGATAAGGGAGGGAGAAGCTGGTAAGACAAAGCTTTATAAAATTTAACTACTATGGTTACCTGATTTTTTTTGGGGGGGGAAGAACCGGGGATTGAGCTCAGACCCTTGCACTTGCCAGGGAAGCACTTATTCTTCTGCGCTATCTCCCTGATCCCGGTTACCTGATTTTTAAAAAAATCAAAATGTAAAATCCATAGCACATGCTGAAGAAAGTGCTGGTACTCAAAATCCTAAATGACCCTTGATAGAATTAGTCTATGGATTATTAATATATCAAATATATTTATGACTTTTTTTTGTAAAGAAGGCAGTATTTCTTTAAGTCTGTAAACCAGTTCTACAATGGACACACAATGCCTATCCCCCAACAAGAAAAGGGCAATATAAAAACGGCAGTTTTTTTAATGTCCCTCTGCAGAAACTGTGCCTGGCACTGTGCAGCTGTGGTGCTGCCTTCATCATGCCCTCTGTTCACAGTCTTGCTAATTAAAAGGTTGATCACAGAACAATGCTCTTCTCATTAATTTCAGTATTCTGATTGGGCAGGATCCCTGCTTACCCCACCTGATCTTTTCACACTGCTGAAGTTAATGTGACAGGAGCCTGAAGATGGATTACCCGCTGCCATATTGCCCATCGCCTCCAATCAGGAGCTATCTGTGTAAACTGATTGTTCTAATTTGCTCTCATTATTTTTACAATATCGGGAGAAAATAACGCACACAGCTCACTGTCAAAGCCATGAAAATCAGCCATTAGTTAAACTCAGACACTGAGTGGCTTTATTAGAGAAGCTTCAGTTTATTGATGTAGCTTTAGTCAAACAAGATAGCATTTGCTTCACTAGAAGGAAATGTTTATAGTGAAAGTAAATATTTGTGATAATATATACAGCAACAGGATGTTTTGAAGAACACTGTTCCTATTTCAAAAGCTTAGGAGTGAAAGGTCCAGTTGTCTTAAGTAGGCAACATCTAATGCATAGTAGTACGAAATTCTGTCTAGTAAATCTATACATACTCTTCACCACCAAAAGCTTGTGTAAATAAGAGACCTTTTCTGTAATTACAAGCACTAATCAATAAATGAGGGTAGCTCTAATCTATACAAACAGAGCTGAATATTACTTAGTCAAAATTATCACTACAAAGAGCATACAGGTATGTTTTAAATATGACTTTATCCTTACACAATGTAAATTAACACCAGATTGACTGGTAATAGTATCAGAGAAACAAATATTTCAGAAATAGAAAATAAGCAGCACAGGAAAACTAGTAGCTAAGCACAAAAAAACTGGGTTTTGAAACCTTTCACTCACTGATGTTTTTGGCGAATAGAACTCCACAGAAAGACCTGGCCTTCCACAAGATAATATTAAGAGTTATGCTACACACAAAGAAAATATATTTTCAAGGTGTAAAAAAAAAAATGTTACATTTCAAAGAAAGCATTTAAGTTTGGGATTTCTAGGCTTGTCTGGCCAAGAGCATTTTGTGAACATGTAACTAAAAGCTGCCCAGACAGCATTTAAGGGGCTGTGGAAGGAGGGTATGCATAACAGAAACAATGCCTTTTAAATAAAGGAATTTAACGAATCCACTTTTCCGTGTGTCTCCTCGTTACTGTTAGAAGGAAACATGGCTTCCTCTAGTTTTCTTTCTACGGTACGACTCCTATGTAATGTGAAGGCAGGAGTATGCCCTTCTTGCTGCTACCCTTTTAATGGCCACTTTCCTTTTTCTAAGAAACGTGTGCCGTGCTTCTCTCCTTAAAATTCCTGCACTAAAAGACTGCACCATACTGCACTCTGCAAAACGTGCTGATGGCGCCAATTATAAGCCCCCAGCCGAGAGCTCCAGCCCCCACCATTCGGGCAGATTTATGCGGACTCTTGCCGACGTTATTACAAGTCAGAGTTTATTGGGAAATTGTTACATTATGCGGAGTGTCTAACAAATTGCTTATGCTGCTATAATTGGATTACAACAGCCGCTTGCTCCCACCGGTAAGATTAGGCAAGTAGGACTCCTGCCGATCTCTGAGCGTTAGCAGTAATTTTATTTGCCTTGCCTCTCTCTTTCCTAACAACATGCCTCTCTCCCTGCCAGCTGTCTGCTGAAAAGGCACAGGCTTGTTCCTTGGCCCTAACAATGCAATTACAGCCCCGCAGATCGCACTGTTTGTGCATTAAGTACAGAGCCAAAACGAGGCGAATTGATCGTTTGACTTTTGGAGAAGCCATGTGATTTCTCTGTGTGGGTGATCCGACATGCATCAGCAGGCAATTCTGCTGTCGATTCTTGATGAAGAACTTTCTTCATTCACCCCCCTTTCCTCTAGCCTTTGCTTTTTCACTGAGGAAGATACTGACTGGGCTCATCTCACACTAATCTAGATCAATCCTCAAAGACAAACTCATTCTTATTAGCTCCCTGGCTGGATAGAAATGTGAATAGGTTCTAGCATATTGAAGTGCTTCAGTCAGATAGATCAGTGGTTCCCAACAGCTGAACCTCAGCTGCTATCTTAAAAAAAGGTTCATAAAGAGTTCACTGAGAAAGAAGTTTACAGAAACATCACAGTTCAAAAACAACAGCACAAAGTTTTAGGTTTTCTTAAAAAAAAAAAAAAAAGGCTGCCCTGAAATGGCTGTTAAAAGCTCTGCCTATGTTCAAGAGCCATCAATAGTGAGCACTGAGTGTCTGGGTGTGGTGGCTCGCGCCTGTACTCCCAGCACTTAGGAGGCTATAAACAGGAGGATCACTTATGAGTGAGACCCTGTGCACCCTGTCCTAAAATAAATAAATAAAAGGAGCGAGCACTGTGCCTTTCTGCCCAGATCTGCCTGTTGGAATATCTTCATGACCCACATGCACAATCGATATAGCTGGGCTGCAGGTTTAAAACAGCCAGTGTGATTCCCCACTTGTGGCAGTTTTCAACATGTTTTGCTGGCAGCTTTCAGTTTCTCATTTCTTTTTCTTGTATGTTTAACAATGGGTGCTTGGAGCATGGAAACTGTGTAAGCTGTTACTCCAATTTTAGGGCACAATTCATGAAGATTCTGCTGGGGCCTTGTATTTTTTAGGAGACAGTGGTGGTACTGGGGATCAAACTGAGGGATTTCACATGCTAGGCAAAGAGCTCTGCTACTAAGCCATATCCCCAGCCTTTCAAAACAGAAACAAAACACAAAATGCTCTTTTTGTGTTGAAATGGCTTGAAATTCTATCAGTTTTCACACAGATCAAGAACCCTATCTGTACTTTCTTTACCAATGGCATATGCTTCTTAGGGCTGGTTATGCAACACATGAGCAGACAATCCGCTGGACCATATTGGTGCCCCATGTCTGAATTATTATTAAAACCCATGGACATCTAGATCTGACAAAAATATATACACTCTTGTTTTTAAGAGGAATCTATGCTTCTTTTGATTTAAAGTCACCTTGGCAATCAACTGTGTTTCTCAAAACCTCTGCAATCCAAATAACATTTAATTCATTTAAACATTTAAAGAAAAGTTGTACTCTGAACTTTATTCCTACTTTCTTCAAACAGCAATAAATGTAATGTACAACATGCTACATTCTAGAGTTTTCTCAAGCAAGTGTGTTTTCTCATTGGGCTCAATGACATGGTTAATTACCCACAAAGATAACGTATAGAGATGGCAGAGTAGGTGCCTGTGTGAAGAACAGACCAGCTGACATGCTACTTGTGGAACAGTATATTAAAGAAGCCTGTTAACATGTAGTTTAAAACTCAAAAGAAACTCTGAACAGCTGAAATGCCTTATAAATAGCACAGACCCAGAGGAAGTGCAAACGTCTGCATTGTGAATTGTAGATCTTAATTACCGACAATGGCTGGTACAGCAAGTAGCACAGAAAAAAAGTGAAACAGTTGCACTGTTCATGGTTAGCAATAATTCTTCAGGAAAATATTTACTATCAATCAGTTATGAGAAAAGGGACTCTGTGCTCGTAAAACAGCACGTTGCTTCTCATACCAGGACCATTTTGCTTCAGCATAATCTGAATTTAAACAGCTTGTTTCCTGCGGATATAATTTTGGAAATAAATAAAACAAGTCTTCTATCAAAATCTGGAGTAAGTGGAAGCAACATCACATTTTTCTATCTCAGTCAGTTTCAAACAGATTATTAGTCTGGGGTAAAAAACAGTAACAAACAACAAATATTGAGTACCTACACAGGTCTAGTGACGAAGCTCACTTTCTACACATAGAGGCAGAAAGTCTCCCCGCCTCAGGAATCAAGGTAGATGTACTCAACTCAATTCTAATTGTGTGTATTTCTGGGTATGCATAAAGGTAAAATACAGAAGAGCCTAAGACTAAAATTTTAGCAGTACTTCAAAGAATCAATAAAAAAGAGGACATAAAAAATTAATTCTTTCTTCAGTTTTCCAGTTACTTTATTAAAAAAAAAACAAGCAAACAAACAAAGGTTGACAATTAGATACAAGGAGATTATGGATTTTAAAGACTAATTTGATAGTCAGTAATGACTGCCCATTTAAAGCTATAATAAATTTAGAGCTCATCATGTTCCAAACACAAATCTCATCAACTACAGGCTAGAATAAGGAGAAAGTCTTTCAAGGGGAGAGGGAGGGTGGGTCATTTCATTGCCCTCCTCTAAATATTACCTGGATTAAATGATAATTATAAAATGGCTTCTTATTTTTATTTCTACAAAATCGATCTCTTTCTTCAATTTAAAAATTCGGATTACTGTTATTCTACAGTAGCTATGGTTTGTTTTACACTTCATTTTCTTATACTCTCAAGAGGACTAATCAGACTAGTATTCCTTGCAGAGGAGAGTTACATACCACCTGCAAAAAGGGTCCAAATACAAGTTTTCTACATTTAAGGAAATAATCAGCATTAATGTCTTCTCTAAAAGTCATAAACAAAACTCAATATTAAGATTTTGGATTAAGTATCTCTACACAAAAGCCATTCTAATCAGAATTCTGTTGCTTTGAATTACAGGATAAAAAAGTTAACATATTACAGTTGTTCTCATCTGGAGATGGACACTACAGTCTTAACAAAAAACACACCAAGTTTTAGAAACTGTCATTGCAGCCCAATTGATGTAACAAATGAAATTATTTAGTTAAGGGTTAAAGGTGAAGTACAAGAAATACGGACAAATTTGCAGACCTACAAAAATAACAGCAAGTCATTTCTTTCAAAAGTTAAGTAATTACTGAGGCCAAGAGAAACAGTACAAGTCACAAGATACATATAACACATGTAAATAAAAAAGGAAAGCACCTTTACTATTCCCATGCTGTTGGTATCCCGTGGGAAGCTGTTGAAATAATTTTTTACTATATATTTTTACTTACCTTTTTTTTTTTTTTTTGCAGTACCAGGGATTGAACTCAGGACCCTGCACTTGCCAGGCAAGTGGTTATTCTACTGAGCCATCTCCCCGGGCCCTTGACTTGCGACTTACCAACTGATTATATGATTCAAATCTGATAACAATGAACCAAAAGACAGAAAGTAGGCCAATAAGAAATGAGAAGTTAGGTGGATCCTAACAGTAAATTATAGAAATCATTAGAGTATGTAAAGGGATGGGCCAGGAATATAGCTAAGAAGCTAAGTGCCTGACTTGCAGGTGCAAGGTCTAGAGTTTGATCGTTGGTACCGCAATACAGATTAGATTAGATTAGATTGGCCGATAGAGGAGGGAGGGAGGGAGGGAGGGACAGAGGGAGGCAGGGAGAGAGAGAGAGAGAGAGAGAGAGAGAGAGAGAGAGAGAGAGAGAGAGAGAGAGAGAGAGAGAGAGAGAGAGAGAGAGAGAACAAGAAAGATAGGTATCAGACTAACACTAAAGCCAGCAAGAATGTGAGGACAGGTCACCATTTAGGAGCAAGTAAAACAATGAGTAAACTTGCTTCCTCATCCCAGAGCATAGAAAATTTAGACACTGTGCCCAGCACTAGTACATTTCTAACTATATGCCTCTGGAGTAGAGGGTGGGAGACAAAAACCCAAGCAAACCGTACACCACACAAACACACACTAACAGCCATGTAGCTGAGAGCTCCTGGCTTATGAAGTATGGAGAAAACAAAAGGAACAGATGCTCACTTGGCCAACTCTCAATAAAACTCACTAAAATTATCACCCTGTCCTCAGGTTAGGTTGGCATGCACACTAAACATTTTGCCCTATTTAACCAAAAGTCATCACTTGTGAAGAAAGTGACAGTAGTATGCTCCAGAAAGGCCGTAATTGCACCCATGGATCCATACACAAATGCAGTGTATGAAACAGGGCCAAAGGGAGGGTTGCAGAACATCAAAGGAATAAAGATGTTATATGCATGTGCCAACTTCCCATGATGAATGTAATCATAATGTTTGCAAACATGTACTAAGAAAAATAAACTTTTTTAAAAAGGTCAATGAGCATTAGATAGTTTTGACTAAATGATTGAAAAAATAGATATAAAATACATTCTGCAGCCAATTATTATCTGAATTTAAGATACTGACAGATTCTACCTTTTATAATGGCAAATTTTGGCCAGGTATGGTAGTGCATGTGTATAATGAACTTTGGAGGCTAAAGTAGGACTGTTGTAAGTTTGACACCAGCCTGGGCTTACAAAGTGAGCTCAAGGCCAGCCTGAACTGCACAGTGACATCCTATCTCAAAAAAGACAATTAAAAAAAAGCAAATTCTAGGAATTTTTATGTGCCCAGTGGTTATATTTTTAATGTTTTCAGTAAATAAAGTGGGCCCAAAGACTCCTGTGCATGTTTTAAGAAATACAAATAATAAAAAATATTGCTACTACTATAGTTTACATGCTTGAGCTCCCCTGAGATTCTCAAGGTCAGAGCCTTTGTAAACAGGGTCTGTGTTCTCCAGCAAGGGTGAAACCCTCCCTCTTGACTGGCTATGCTGCCATCATGTGGGGGTGCAACAGGAGGCACCATCCAGTGGCAGAGCAAACTCCTTAGATACCAAACTTATTAGCATCTTGCTCTTAGCATCTTGCTCTTGGACTTTCCAGCCTCCAGAACTATAAAATTACTGTTATTTATAAGAACTAAAGGGGGGCTGGGGAAATGGCTCAGTAAAATAAGTGCTTGCCTGGAAGTGTTAAGGGCCTGAGTTCAATCCCTGGTTCCACAAAAAAAACAAAAACAACAACAACAAAAAAAACTAGAGGGACCAGGGAGATAGCTCAGTACAATAAGCACTTCCCTGGCAAACACAAGGTCCTGAGTTCAATCCCTGGTACTGCAAAAAAAAAAAAAAAAAAAAAAAAAAAAAAAAAAAAAAAAAAAAAAAAAAAAAAAAAAAAAAAAAAAAAAAAAAAAAAAAAGGACTACAAATTATTATAAACAGAAAGAAAGTACTATTGTTTACAAGATACTTTGTTTCTGATATTTTTGCTAAAGCAATCTGAAAGGATGAAGACAGCAGTCCTCAGTTCTGTAGTAAAGATGCAGACTACAAGGCACCAGTCCTGTCTCTATTGTTATGGTAACAACAGTGACAGGTCCTGTGTGCATGAGACAACAGATTAAAACCAAGTGGTGACAGTTTTAACAGTGACACATCCCTGGATGGTAATAAAGGAGTAGGGTTTTTTGTTTTGAGATAGGGTTTCACTACATAGTTCAGGCTGGCCCTGAGCTCACTTTGTAGCCCAGGCTGGTTCCAAACTCACAATGATCCTCCTGCCTCAGCCTCCAGAGTGCTGGGATTACAGGTGGGTGCCACCCTTCCTGGCTTAAAGTTTTTATTTTTGCAGATAAGTAGAAGTCTAGAAGTCAAGCCACACTCAGCATCACTCCTGTGATAATCAAAATGGCAGACACGTGAATTTAAGTCAAAGTTCTTTTTTGTTGTTGTTGTATCACATATTTTTATCACCAAATTTGTTGCTCAGATTAGTACATATAGGTATGCAAGAATGGACAAATCTTGAATATTAGTGCTTTCAATAACCCTTAAATTATTTTCTTGTCCTTTTTCCATTTTATTTTAAAGAGAATGTAATCATATTTGATAGATGTTAGAAGCAGCCAAATTTAGGAGATGAAAGGTATTCAACCATGGTTTTTATATTGCATGTTGTTGTCTTCAATGCAGTCACTCAGTTTACAAATATTATATAGCTAATTAAAGTGAAAATTTTCAACATTAACTGCTATTTAAGTCAAAGTTCTTGAGTGGGTATACTTGGAAAATTCGCATCAGAGTTGACTAGAAAAGCTTCACATCTCTAATACTTAAAATTATTTATGCACTAGGCCACAGACATGGCACATATTTATGCATGAAAACAACCCCTTTGCATGACTAAACACACTTTTGCTTTCAGCTCGAGGTCATCTACAGAAATATTTCCAAATAGCCACTCAATAAATATTAGTGACATAATAACCATGCTTTAGCACGCTTCACAACTGTGCAATGCTGTCCTCTATACTTTTGATATACTATTGATACTCTACATTTAATTACATTTAAAAACCATGAAGGAACTTATGAAATTAACCTAACCCTAACCCAACTTATGAAATTTTAATGTCCAATATGCTCTGGATGAAATGATAACTATGTGGTGAATAGTATTACTTACTTTGGTCACACAGTTTTCAGTCTTCATAGTAGTACTTGCTAGACATACTGTTTCTTGGTTTAAGCAGAGTCTGGCACAGCTGTTATATGTCTATAAAGAGAATTTTTAGAGAAATTCAGAGTTTTGAGATACTGGAACACTGCTACATACAACTATGAAATTGAGCTCCATTTCCCAAAATCAATTCACAAATATTTGTAAGTTCTAGATTTATGCAACATAAGACACAAAGGAGAAAGCAAGCCAGGCACAGTGGCACATACCTGTGATCTCAGCACTCGAGGCAGGAGGATTATAGTAAGTTCCACACCAGCCTGGACTAGATAGTAAGTTGAAGGCCAGCCTTAAATGCATAGTAAGACTATAAGGAGGAGAAGAGGATGAGGAAGAGGGGGAGAAAAAGGGAAGGGGCAGGAGGAGGGGAAAGGAGAGGCAGAGAAAGAGAAGTACTAGGAAGAAGAAAGGAGGAAGCAAAGCTAATGATATGTGGCTTCGCAGTATGGATGAAGATGGAGTACTGGTTAAAGAGCATTCCCCCAGCACTCCTGGTACTGGGGATTGAACTCAGGGCCTTGCCACTGAGCTACCTCTTAGCCCATATAGAGCATGTTTTAAGTGAAAATTTTAAGAACTTTGTCCTTTTTAAACAACAATACTGTCCTGAGATGAGGGTTATTTTTATTGTTTTTTTTCCTTCTAAACCCTGAGAAACATCAAGACCTGAAAAGATGGTTTTAATCCCTGGTACTACAAACAACAAAATCCTGAAAGGTATGAGAGGTTAAGTTTCTTATGCAGAACAATGGATAAAAATTTTCAAATTACCCAGAAAAAAAAAAATGGTTTTAAAGCAAATGATGAAATCTTTTGAAAGAATCTTGATAGAAATATAATATTCTTTGCTTATATAAATAAGGAAAATGGTATAAGCCAAAACTGAGAGACAGATTTTAAAGAAGGTTAACCATATCTTTTCAGACTTAAATGCACCTCTAAGAACACCTGGTAACTTGTTTAGGAGATGATTTAAATAGAAACTAGATGAAATAGATTTAAAAAATTTGTTATACTACATTCTACTTTACAACATGACTTTAATTACTAGCCAATATATTAGAGAAGTGAAATCAATCAATCTTTTTTTTTTTTTTTTTTTTTTTTTTGGCGGAAGAGCTGGAAATTAAACCCAAGGCCCTTGCCGTGCACTATGTCCAAGTCCTCTGTGTGAGACAGGCTCCCAATAAGTCATATGATGCCCAGTCTGACCTAAACTTGTGAATCTCCTGTCTCAGCCTCCAGAGTGCTGGGATTAAACTTCTACAGGTGGTATAGATCATGTTTCTCAAACTTCAGTTTGCCTCAGAATCACCTAGAGGATGTTAAACTGCAGACTTCTAGGTCACCTTCCAGACCTTCTGAGGATTTACTGCTTTTTTAAGAATCTGAGATGGAGTCCAGGGCCTCCTGCATGTTAAGTGTTCTGTCACTGAGAAACATCAGGAGCATAGTGTTTATTCTGAGAGGTCATACTTAAATTGCAAAGGCTGAGAAAGATGCTTACAGACATCATATTGTTATGATGTGGTGAATAATATTACCGACTTTGGCCACACAATTTTCAGTTCTCATAGCAATATTTGCGAGACATACTGCCTCAGCCTCAAAGAGCCACTGGGATTCCAGGCAGGTGCCAGCATGCCCAGTTAACCTGCATTTTAAAAGTCTCCAGTTGATGTCAGTACTACTTATACAGGGAACAGTGTTTCAGAAAAATGTTTGGTTTGGCTTTACTCTAGACAGCAATCTCATAACTCATATGGCTATCTTCTTGAGTCCCATGATCAACACTAATAAATAACCCACTTAAGCTGGGCACGTCGGCACATACTTGCACCAGCGCTGGGGAGGCCACAGCAGGGAGATCGCTAAGGGTTCGAGGCCACTCTGGGCTACACGGTGAGACCTTGTCATATACAGATAAACAAGCAAACAGCAAATAATAAACCCTTTTTAAAAACTGTAAGATAAAGCTGGGTGTAGTGACACAAATTTGTATTTCCAGCACTCAGAATGAGACAGAGGATAGTTGTGAGTTCAAGGCCAACCTGGGCTACAAAGCAAGCCAGCCTGAACTGCATGGAGAGACCTTGTCACAAAAAGATAAAAATAAAAATTGTTAGTTTTAGATTTATAAAGCAGTTACAAAAATAGTGTGGAGTTCCTACACACCCTTTAACCAGCTACCACTAGGTTAACATCTTTAAGAACATTTATCCAAACTACGATCAGGGTTGGGTGAGGTTGAGCACCTGTTTAGGCAGGTGCAGGGACCAGGGTTTCTATTGAAATCCCTGGCACCACATGCCCCACTGGTCCTACCCCTGGGTGCACTGAGTTGGCCACAGAGTCCAGGCCTGGTAGCACACCCCTGTAATCCCAGTGCTGGGGAGGCTGAGACAGAAGGATCACTATGAGTCCGAGCTACACAGTGAGACCCTGTATCAAATAAAAAGAAAAAAAAGGAAGCTAAGACTAGTATTAATGTGGTACTAATGTAAAGTACAGACCTTATTCAGATTTTACCAGGAGCCCCTCTAAAAGTCCTTTTGCTGTTCAAGAACTGATTCAGAAACACAAGCTACATCTATCTGTTACATCTCCTTAATCCCCTCTAGTTTTAGACAGTTCCTCAGTTATTCTCTTCTGGAAAAGCACCACCTAGTTAATCCAGAGCATCTCCCTCAATCTGAGTCTTCTTATGATCAAACTAAGGTCATTACAGAGGATGCTGCAGAACTTTTTCCATGCAACACAGCCTCGGTTACTTGGTTAAGATCCTATCAGAAAATAAAAAGATCCTATCTACCATAATCTTCACTGTAAACTTACCTTTAGGAGGTAGTAAGTATATAAATATATCAGAAAAAAACTTCATTTTACATCAACCTTTGCTAATTCTAGTATGCACTGGTGGCTCTAGGCCTGTCGTAGTGCTATGGTTTATGTCTAGTTGTCCCCCCAGAGCCTCACACAGTCACGGGGCAGACTGCTAGAGGTTGTGATTAATTCCTGATCCAGTGCTGGGATCATGGGCATGAGCACAGACTTGCTGCTGTGGCTGGTGCTGCTGCCATGAATGGCTGCTCTCTGCCACGTGCCACTCTGCCTCAGAACTGGCTGAGTATGGACTGAAACATCCACAAAGGGCATTCAGCTAATAAACAACCCTTTCTTTCCTTAATTCTGGATGTCATCTGTCCCAGCAATGAGAAGAGTAATTGAGACAGATAGTTTTTACTACCTGTTCTAATGGTGACATTTTAAATTTTCACTTTTCTTATATTTATTAAATAGAATTTTTCTGTTGGAAGAGCTGTGATGTTTCCCCCACTTACTTACTCACTTGTTTATTTGTATCAGCACAGACATATACAAATTTTTTGGCCAACTATAATTCTTTGGAATGAAAACTGGTAAATTATTTTTCAAATGAAAAAATTATTGGAGGTATATAGCCACTACCAATATTATAAAATTAGATTTTCTTTTACACAAGTTAAACTTTAAAAATTTATCTACTGAACAGCTTTTATTCTTCATTAGTTAAGGTGAAATTATTTCAACACATACTAAGAATAAATTAAGGGCTTGGGTTTGCTCAGTGACACACAGCTCGCCTGACAAGTGTGAGGTCCTGAGTTCGATTTCTGGTACTCTCCTTCATAAAAAAGGAAAAAAAATAGAGCATTTTGAATTCTGATATATACATAAGGACTACTGACACACACCTGGTTCAGAGTTCCATATTTCTTCTTCAATGACCAATCTCACAGTGTACACACATATATAACACAAATGTATTATAATAAAGCAATGCTTTAAATAAATGTTTATATTTAGATGTGGTGGTACACACCTGTAATCCCAGCACTTGGGAGGCTGAGGCAGGAATACCACAGGCCAGCCTGGGCTATATAGTGAATTCAAGATCAGCCAGTGAGACCTCATCTCCAAAAAAGAAGATATTTATGAAGTAATCAGTACTTACTGAATGAAAAAATCTTTATGTCAAAGAAGTCTGGTTCCAATAAAGGCAGAAACATAGGTAACCTGAAACTACGGAAAAAATATTTTAAAGCTATGTAAAGGCACTGGAGAGGGACAAAGTAGGGAGAAACTTGAGAATGGGCAGATGTACCTTGAAAAAGAACCACTTTTTGTGTGCTTTTCTCCTAGTAGCACTCACCAGTCCACTTGGTGTGGGTGGAGACTAGAATCTGATTTAAAAAGTCACAGTCTGGGCCTGGGAGATGGCTCAGTAGAATAAGCGCTTGTCTGGCAAGTGCAAGGGCCCAATTTCAATCCCCGGTTAAACAAAAAAAAAAAAATTGAATCACCAAAAAGTCGGTTTGCTGGCTTGAGACATCCCAGGACAGAGCTGCACACTACAGTCACAGGTAATAGAGAACAGAAATCCAGAAAGGAGGGTAAGGCAGGGAGACCCTTAGAGAGACAGCCAGCCAGCCAGCCAGCCAGCTCGCTCACTCCTGGCAAACACCCACATTATATAGTGGAAAAAAGGTTCCTGACTGAAAGACTTAAACAGACTCCTGTCACTGCCTGTGAGATTTTGAGAATTTGATTCCTCTCAAGTCAGAGGGATACAGTGAGCAGCTCAAGCTTTCCATCAAATCTGAGAAAAACTGCAAGTTGAGAATAAAGAATACTTTAGTTTTTTGTCTTTTTGAGACAAGGTCTCACTATGCAGTTCAGGTTGGCCTTAAGCTCATTTTGTAGCTCAGGCTGGTCTCGAACTCACAGCAATCCTCCTGCCTCAGCTTCCCTAGTGCTGGGATTACAGGCATGCGTCACCATGCCTGGCCAGTACTTTAGTATTAAAGAGGACTATGGGCAAAACTAAAACACATCTGGTTTGTCAAATGTAAAACCAAGCCTCTATGACCAGCTAGTACTTTATTCAGAATAAAAGAATTACATTTCCTCCAATGTATAATTTATAATATTCACTATAATTTATAATATTCTAGTTAATAAGTACTAGACTTGCCAGGCATGGGATGCATGCCTACAATCCCATCACTTGGGAGGCTGAGGCAGGAGGATCACTAGTTCAAGGCCAGCCAAGGCTATATAACAAGATTCTGTTTCAACATAAAAACTACATATGTGAAAAAAGCAGGTAAGTATAATCCATGGTGAAGGAAAAAAAGAAAATTTAAAAATAAAAAATGACCCAGAGATAGTCTAACTGTGGAAATTAGCACTGAAAGGTTCTAAGCAAACAATAATAAATACAATGACTTAAGTAAAATCGTCCTGCCTCGGCTTCCCAGTGCTGAGATCACAGGTGTGTGCCACCACTCTGGGCTCATATGCCATTTAAAAATTCACTGGATAGGCTTGAAAAGCAGGTTGGAGGGGCTGGCCAAATAGCTCAGGGAATTAAAGTGCCTGTAAGCAGGCTCACAGGCCAAGGTTTGATGCCCAGGCCCAGTCCCAGAGCACACTGAGACAGCAATTGAGAGCAGGCAGTTGAGACTGGGTGAGGTGGTGTGCACCTGTAATCCCAGCTCTTAGGAGGCTGTAAACAGGCCGATCACTACTAGTCTGATATAGTAGTGAGACCCTGAACACCCTGCAGACCCTTCCCTAAAATACAGGGGAAAAAAGCAGGTTGGAGTTGGCCAAGGAAAAGGACAATGAGTTGAAGACAGAAACTGAGATCATGTAAAGAACAGAGAGAAAAAGAAGCAGGCAAAAAATTGTGTGTGGGACAATTTTCAGTGACCTGAAAAAGGTATAATTGCAGCCTGACAACAGAATAAGGGTACCTACCAATAAAAGTTTTAAAATGCCAAATGCCTTGCCTACCTTCAATTCTAGCTATCAGGAAGGCTAAAGCAAGAGAATTGCAATTCAAGCCCAGCCTGAGCAACTTGGCAGGACCCTGTCTCAAAATGTCAAAGAAAGTGCTTGGCACTGCAGCTCAATAGTAAAGCCACTCAGCTATCAGCAAATATGAAGTCCCTGTGTTCACCTCCAGTACCAATGAGCAAAACAAAACAAACACAAAACACCTCATCAAGCTAGGGACAAAAGGTATCTTCCCTAATCAAGGGCATCTGAAAAACTTCCAACATTATACTCAATAGAGAAAGACCTAATATTATTTTGCTGAGTGCAGGAACAAGGTGAAGATGCCTACCTACCACTTCTGTTGAAACATACACTTCTGGTTTTGGGGTCACACCCCAAAAAAGCGAGAAAAAGAAACAAAAGGTAAGTTAAATAAGTCAAACAAAGTCATTCATAAGTGACAGAAAATGTGATCATTACTCAAAAAATCAACTGTTTCTATATTCTAGCAACAGTCACAATGAACAAAATTTACAACAGCACTGAAAAGCATTAAATATCTAGAAATGATTTTTTTCCCCCAGAGCCAGGGATTGAACTCAGGCCCTTGCGCTTGCCAGGGAAGTGCTTATTCCACTGAGCCATCTCCCTGGCCCCTAGAAATAAATTTTGAAGCTACATGCAAGAGATGTGCACTGAAAACTAAAACACACTGCTTAAAACTTAAAAAGTGTTAAGTGAAGACACCACAGTTACTAGCTAAAAGATTTGAGTAACAAGATGTTCACTTTAAACACTGCATTTAAACTGTTGATTCTAAAATTTATTTTAAAATGCAAAGTATCTATAATAATCAAAACAACATTAAAAACAAAGAGAAGATTCTACCTGATTTCAAGACTTGTAACATAAAGGTCCAATGACCAAGAGTATGAAAAGAGAGTGCCTCGTCTGCCCTTGTCTAGGGACTGAAGTAGCATGGGCTACACCTCAGATGCAGTTGCCCACGGCTCTATACCCAGTAGCATCATCTTTTCCAGGAGTTCAGAAACAGGCTACACTCACAGGTAACTGATGTCTGACAACTGTACCCATGTAATTCAGTGGGGAAAAGGAAAGTATAACAAGGATACTAAAATGAATGAACAAAGTAGGATGCAATTAATGAACCCAAATAGTGCTATTATAGCACATGTAAGAATTAATTTGAGATGGATCAGACACTTCAACATAAAGGCTAAAACTTACAAAGTTTCTATAGGAGAATTTCTTTTGACTGGCTCAGACGGCCTTAAAGGTGGGTCTGGTAAGGCGTGTGGAGCTGGGCACTGAATTGTGGTCACCTATGCCTGACTAGGTTTGCCCAAGAAGGCACTTACACAACTGAGCTACACTGTAAGCCCCAAAGCTTCTATAGGAAAACAACAATATATTCATACTCATTGGGTAAGCAGAGAAAAAAACCTCCTAGGCTGGACTTCATCCAAAATATCAGAAATTTCTTAAAGCACACCATAAACAGGAAGCCAAAAACTGTGAGAAAATATTCAGAGCACATACCTCTGACAAAAACTGGCATTCAGGTCTCAAATGTGGAGCCCTGACATTCACCAATAAAAGACAGTGCAATTTATAAATGGCTGAAAACTAGCTGGGCATGGTGTTGAGTGCCTATACTCACAGCAACTCAGAGGCTGAGGCAGAAGTCCAAGTTCCAGGCCAACCAGGAAATTTGGCAATTTTGACAGATTCTGCCTCAAAAACAAAGGGCTGGAGATATAGCTTAATGCAAATGCCCTGGATTCAATCTCCAGTATTGGGGGTGGGGGAAAAGACTAAAAACCTGTTACTCCACAAAAGCATCTGAATAACCAATAAGTACAATATCCATAGGAACTTCATTTTTAAAGACAGAAATAGTTCAAGTGCTTACTAAAAGAACACAAAACAATATAGCACATTTATAGAACTGAATAAAATAAGAATAGGGCTAGGGTGACAGCTCAGCGATCTAAGTGCCTGCCTGGCAAGCCCAAGGACTTGGGTTTGATCCTCACTATCGCATGCCAACCACTGAAACTGGGTGTGGCAACACACACCTGTGATCTCAGTGGGGATTACAGGGAGGCTGAGACAGGAGGATCACTATGAGTCTGGGCTGCGTAACAAGACTCTGTATCAAATAAATAAAAGATTAAGAAAAAAATTTTAAATAAGAATAAAATACTAACATATACCGAAATAGACAAAAATCTTATCAATTCATACTGAGTAAAAAGTCAGACCCCAAAACACATGATTCTCTTACATAAGACTCCAGAAAGGGCAAAATTAATCGTATAGGGACAGTAAGCCAATCAAAATTTGACTCAGTCAGGATGGAAAAACTGGGGAGATGACCAACAAAATTTCCTTAGTTAGTGGAAGTTTTATATAGCTTGACTATAGTGATGGTTATACCAGTATAGGAAAATTTATCATAAGTTCACCGACTTATACAATTAATATCTGTATAACTTACATGAAACTCCCAACAAAAATATAAGAAGTGTATGCAGTTATAATTTTAGGGAGAAGTATTAATAGATGTTTTATTTAATTAATACAAATACTGAGCCATTTCTTTGGGGAAAAGATACTTCTGAGGGCTGGGTGGTAAAACATATGCTTTAGTGTATGTGAAGCCCTGTGTTCAAGCCTCACTGGAGTCAACAAATATTCTACAAGTTATGAAGGCTGAAAAACTATTTTCCTTCAGAATTATCTCCTCTTCCTCCTTTACAAATGAACATAACATTTTTAGGGGAACATCAGATTCAGAAAATGTATGCTAGGCCTGATGAAGTATGCAGAGTAGGAAATGCTTTTATTTTCTGACAATTTATCTGTAAAGTGGGTATGTGACATTTTTATGGCCTAACTCAGCAGCAAAGATCATCAAACTAAAACTGGTCACAGTCCCTTAAACACTGTTAAACAAAAGTCAAAATATTCAATATTTTGCCACATTAAGGCTCCTTCCTGTTTCAGATCAAATTAGTGAATATAAAAGCTGCAGGCAAGCTAGGCTCAGTCCCCATGTGAGATCTGAAGAAGGTAGCTTTGTTCCTGAACCAGAGGCAGAGAGTTCTGTTTTGGAGTACTTGAATACATTTTTATATTGCATATAAAGCATATAAGCATAAACCAGTAAGATGGCCTGCTGAAAACTACCTTCACTGTGAAAACACGCTGTAATTCTGAACAAGTTTTCAATTTTCACACTGCTGCTAGGGTAAAACATTTTAAAGAGTTTAATTTTTTACAATGGATTCAATGACATAGGATTATCTAACAAAGTAATGGCTAATCAATAGAAGGTTTAGTTGTCAGGTGAAACATATAACACACTAAAAGGGATTGATTGCCAGGCTTCTCCTTATTTACTAGAAGGTATATATTTAAAATGACACAAACCTGTTACCAGGGCGCATTCTTTTAACCTTGCAAAAAGCTGCTTCAAGAAATCTGTTCAACAGCCTATAGCAAAACAAGAGCTAGTATAATGAAAATGGCCCATAATTGAGGGTGGAGTGGGATGGTAAAAACAGGGACCTTCAGATATACAATATCAAATCATGTTCTAAGCAAGAACATGAGATAGAAAAGGCAAACTACAAAGTGAAACCTAGGGAAACTGGATCTGAGCTTTAAAAAGCCACGAGATGCTATGGAATCTTGTTCAAGAGATGCAAAGCTGTATCCAAGCTCATTCCATGGTTGTTCTTAGGTCAAGGTTTTTTTTTTAGTATTCATGCAGCTGGGCACACTAAGCTTCTTTCTCTTCCTTCTTTCCTTTTTTTTTTTTTTTTTTTTTTTTTTTAAATAAATGGTATATCCAGATTAAGCACTGAATGCAAAATGAATTGGGCCCATATGGACTTTGATCAGCATATAAGTGGTTTCCTTTATAATTTACTCACAGTGAAATCAATTCTCTATATGAAAATACTTTTTATGGTCATTGCAACCCAGGAGTTCAATAATATTTTTTCTACTAAGTCAGTGTTTACACAATTTATCAAAGAATGATTACACTGAAATAAAAATAAAACAAAATACCAACCTCCTACACAGTCTTCCTTCCTCAAAGTAATTTTAAGAAAGCTGGTTATTAAATTGCTTCTTTTTGAGGGGTTTTTGTAGGTAGGTACAAATTGCCAAACATGTTTTTTTTTTAAATGTTATTAGACTCTGAAGGATTCAGTAGAAGTGAGGAGTTATATAAACAAATCACTTCATCAGATTTAGAAAGATCACTTTTGTCTTACTTAAGAGACTTACATTAATTACCTTTAAGGTCTTTTACATGGGCTATTTAAAATATGTGCAATTTATTTATTTATTTCAAATGAGGTGCTTCTTCCAAAGTATTAAATAATGTCTACAAATGCAAAAGCATTTTTATAAATAGGTAATTAAAACAGATGACTAAAATTAAGTCAAGCTGCAAAACATTACCCAGAATGCACTATGATTTTTTTTTAATAAACATCTCACGCAATTTTTTTTCAACCCAAAGCCCAAAACACTTCTGGAGAACGAAAAAAGACAGGAAATTTCATAGTGTAAAAAAGCACATATACAATGAAGTAAGGCCAAACCCTAAACTATTTACA